>ONZH01004801.1:20000-32799 GCA_900303285.1 Rhinella marina | reverse complement strand
CCGTCTAAAAATTATGGTGAGGTCCTGCTGCAGAGCTGACCGTCTAAAAAATTATGGATGAGGTCCTGCTGCTGAGCTGAACGTCTACAAAAAATATTACGGTGAGGGCCTGCTGGTGACCGTCTTAAAAATTAGTGGTGAGGGCCTGCTGGTGAACGTTGAGGGCAGCCTAATAAGCAGTTTCATATGATGGAGGATGAGGAGGAAGAGGACGAGAAGAGTACGGGGAACATGGGAATACAGTGTATTCAATACACCCTGAAAGCCAAATTTAAAGTTCCTTCATTTTCAGCCGCTTTCCTCTGGTGGGGTAGAGAAGTCAGGGGCAATCCAGGCCTTGTTCATTTTGATAAGCGTCAACCTGTCAGCATTTTTAGTTGACAGGCGGATGTGTTTATCAGTTATTATGCCCCCAGTGGCACTAAATACCAGCTCCAACAAAACGCTGGCGGCAGGGCAGGCCAGCACCTCCAAGGCGTAGAGAGCCAGTTCGTGCCACATGTCCAGCTTAGACGCCCAATAATTATAAGACACATAGGGATTGCTGAGGACGTTGACATGGTCAGCTAGGCACTCCTTCATAGTGTTGAGCGAACATGCTCCGAGCATGCCTACGCTCGGGTCCGCTCGGTGTTTGGCCGAACACCACGTGTGCTCGAGTGCGATGCTCGAGTATGCTAATGCATACAAATTTGTATGCTAATGCGTACAAATTTGTATGCTAATGCTAAGCATTGTACGCTAATGCGTACAAATTTGTTTGCTAAATTAGCAAACAAATTCGTACGCATTAGCGTACAATGTGTAGCATTAGCATACAAATTTGTACGCATTAGCATTAGCGTACAATGCATAACATTAGCATTGTTAATGCTACGCATTGTGCACTAATGCGTACAGATTCAGTTAATTAGCGTACTTTAACGAGTGAAAGAGGAGAATTTGTGATTCTGACCTTTTCCTATGAACCCGACACCCTCCCCTCATCCGAGCAGGGGGTGCCTGGTCTTCTCCCATTGACTTACATTGTGCTCGGGTGCTCTGTAGAGCACTCGAGCATCACCAAGTGTTCTACCAGAGCACACGAGCACTTTGGTGCTCGATCAACACTACTCCTTCACCATCTTCCAAAACGTTTCCCTCCTTGTGACACTAGGCCGTTCATCAGGGTGAGGGTGCTGGCGGGGTGTCATGAAACTGTCCCAGGCCTTGGAGAGTGTCGCCCTACCTTTCTTGAAACTGCTGTGTGTTCCCCTCGTCTCCCCTCCTCAGGTGGCCAAGGAACTACATATTCTGTCGCCAGCGTTGTCAGCTGGAAATTTTTGGAGCAATTTTTCTACGAGAGCCTTCTGGTATTGCACCATTTTGCTAGTCCTCTCCACCAGAGGAATAAGAGATGAGAAGTTCTCTTTGTAGCGGGGGTCGAGAAGGGTGAACAACCAGTAATCAGTGTTGGCTAAAATGCATATAATGCAAGAGTCACGGGAAAGGCAGCATAGCATGAAGTCAGCCATGTGTGTCAGAGTCCCAACAGACAAGGCTTCACTCTCCTCACGAGGAGGATGACTCTCAATGTCCTCATCCTCTTCTTCCTCTTCCCCCATCCACGCTGAAGAGATGGTGTAAACCTGCTATGGATACTACCCTCTGTAGTGGTGGCAACCATCTCCTGCTCCTCCTCCTCATCCTCCTCCTCCTCCAATTCAAGCTGAGAAGGTGGCGGATGGTGTGTTCAGGGTGATGAGCTGTGTTGCTTTTACACCAAACATATAGTTTTGCATTGTTTCCAAAAAGTTGAATTTTGGTTTCATCTGACCAGAGCACCTTCTTCCACATGTTTGGTGTATCTCCCAGGTGGGCTTGTGGCAAACTGTAAACAAGACTTTTTATGGATATCTTTGAGAAATGGCTTTCTTCTTGCCACTCTTCCATAAAGGCCAGATTTGTGAAGTGTTTGACTGATTGTTGTCCTATGGACAGACTCTCCCACCTCAGCTGTAGATCTCTGCAGTTTATCCAGAGTGATCATGGGTCTGCATCTCTGATCAGTCTTCTCCTTGTTTGAGATGAAAGTTTAGAGGGACGGCTGGGTCTTGGTAGATTTGCAGTGGTCTGATACTCATTCCATTTCAATATGATCGCTTGCACAGTGCTCCTTGGGATGTTTAACCCCTTCACGCCCAGCGCCGTACATGTACGGCGCTGGGGCGATGCGGGCACATGGCCGGCAAGTCTCTGCTGTTTCTAACAGCAGAGACTTGCCGCTACTTACCGCCATCGGCGGCGTCTTCCTGGTTGATTAGATGCCGTGATCACGGCATCTAGTTGCGCTTCAACCCAGAAGCATTCGCTTCCGGGTGGTGTACAGACACCCCGTGTGGCCAATCGGGGTGTCTGTACACCATATGAAAACTGTAATCCTCGCTGGTGAGGATTACAGTTTTCAAAGTGCAATTCTTATTCTGGCCACTAGATGGCAGGCCAGGATAAGAAATGAGCAACTCATGGATTTCTGAGTCTATAAAATCCATAATTGCTCATAAAGAAAAAAAAAAGCCACAATATATAAGCCCATATTTGAGCTTTCTAATAGTAAAAAAATTTAAAAAAAATGTTAAAAAATATATAAAATAAAAAGATGTAAAAGTTCAAATCACCCCCCTTTCCGTATAAGTAAAAAATAAATACCTAAATAACAATAAATATAGACATCATGGGTATCACCGTGACCGAAA
This sequence comes from Rhinella marina, assembly GCA_900303285.1. Lineage (NCBI taxonomy): Eukaryota > Metazoa > Chordata > Amphibia > Anura > Bufonidae > Rhinella > Rhinella marina. The sequence goes on along the minus strand of ONZH01004801.1, from coordinate 30,064 downwards.
ACACCCGTACTTTTAAAATATAAAAAAAAATTCCAATACGGCGAATTGTGTGGCGGAAAAAAGCATCCAAATGGCGATTTGCCGTTTTTTGTCGCTTTTTTTTCTAAAAAAAATTAAATAAAACGTGATCAAAAAGTCATACACACCCCAGAATGGTATCAATAAAAACTTCAGATCGTCCCGCAAAAAATGAGCCCCCATACAGCTCTGTACAGATAAATACCAAAAAGTTATAGGGTCAAAAAAAAAAAGGGCAACTTTCTAATTATTTTATCACTATGAAAACGCAGGAAAAACTATACATATTAGGTATTGCCGGATTCGTACTGACCAGTAGAATGAAAGTAATGGATCAGTTTTAATGTACATCGAACGCTGTAAATAAGAAACCCGTAGAACTGTAGCGGAATAGCGTTTTCTTTGCAATTTCACCCGGTTTGGAATTTTTTTCCCGCTTCCCACTACACCGTATGCAATATTAAATGGTGGCGTTGGAAAGTACAACTTGTCCCGCAAAAAACAAGCCCTCATACAGCTATGTGAACAGAAAAATAAAAGAGTTATGGCTGTTTGAAGGCAGGGAGCGCAAAACGAAAATGCAGAACCGAAAAAAGCTCCGGGGGTGAAGGGGTTAAAGCTTGGGAAATCTTTTGGTATCCAAATCCGGCTTTAAACTTCTCCACAACAGTATCACGGACCTGCTTGGTGTGTTCCTTGGTCTTCATGATGCTCTCCGTGCTTTAAACAGAACCCTGAGACTATCACAGAGCAGGTGCATTTATACGGAGACTTGATTACACACAGGTGGATTCTATTTATCTTCATCAGTCATTTAGGACAACATTGGATCATTCAGAGATCCTCAATGAACTTCTGAAGTGAGTTTTCTGAACTGAAAGTAAATGGGGCGAATAATTTAGCACGCCCAATTTTTCAGTTTTGTTATTACAAAAAAAGTTTAAATGATCCAATAAATTTTGTTCCACTTCACAATTGTGACCTACTTGTTGTTGATTCTTCACCAAAAATTTAAAATGTTACTGTATATCTTTGTTTGAAGCCTGAAATGTGGCAAAAGGTTGAAAGGTTCCAGGGGGCCGAATACTTTCGCAAGGCACCGTATATAGGATACGTTATAATGCACACGCTGCTCATGTGGTGTTAAGGTCAGGCAACCTCGCAAAGTTTTTGCCCCCCACAAAAAAAAAAATTCTATCCCTTCACTATCTGTCTCTCCTTGCAGCAGCTCTCCCTGACTAAGACTGAGCCGGGTCACATGTCACCGGGTGTTATATAGCACCCGATGACACGTTCCCCGCCAGCCAAGAACTGTAATGCCAGTATCCAACATGGCTACGGCATTACAATGAATGCCAGTACCTCCCCGCATGCTGATTGGCTGCCTAGCAGCCAAGAAACGGGTGTGGAGGGGACTCGAGCATGGCGTTCAATCACACACGGTGTTCAGCCATGCTCGGCCAAATATCGTATTCGGCGGAGCATGCTCGCTCATTGCTAGCATCTACATTGGCAGAAAGAAAAAATGTTATCAATGTTAGTATATGGCTATGCAAAATATAACAGATTTTTATTAAAAAGTGATTTTGGTATCTCCACAATCATATCAACCTGCAGAATAGCACTATTGTATCACATGGTATGTCCCATAAAACATAAAAATAAAAAACAATTTTTGCTCACCTCACCTGCCAAAATATAATATAAAAAGTGATCACCAAGCCATATACCCCCAAAATGGTGCCAATAAAAAACTACAGCTTGTGCTGCAAAAATTAATGAGCCCCTGCACAGATTAGTAAACAAAAAATGAAGAAAAATGGCTCTAAAAGCCATTTCAGCTAATGCATGTTAGAAAATCCAGATGTCACTCCTTCCTTTCTGAGCCCTGATGTATCTCCAAACAACAGTTTACAACAAAAAATAGGATGTTACTGAAGAAAATTATTGACACATTGTGGGGTGATATTCTCCTGTTATCCCTTGTAAAAAGAAATTTTGGGCCTAAAGCACCATTTTCTTGTGTTTCGAAATTGTGTGACATGCATGTTAGGTGAAAGTGCTCATTACATCCCTTAAAAATTCTTTCACTTTTTTTTTTTTTTTTTTTTTTTTTTTTTTGGGGGGGGGGGGGGGTTACAGTAGGGGTACCTATGTCCTCCATATGGTCCTATGTCCTCCAAAACCGTAAGGAGCGCCTTCCCTTCTGATCCCTGTTATGTGCCCATACAGCAGTTTTGGCCTCAGCTGGTCCAGCACCACTTACTAAAATTTCCCCTCTGTGCCCCTTTAACTAAAAAGAAAAGTACTGTAAGTACTCACCCCACCCCTCTATCCCCCAACTCCTGTGGGTAAAGAGACTCTGACATGCGTGCCCTCATAACTTGTCAGTGCATGCACATCCTGGTGACTAATCAGTGCATGAGCACCCTGATGACTTGTCAGTGCATACACTCCTGACTTTCTCATAGCCTGCAGCTTCTCTCGTGGTCTGGAGGTTCATAGGCCTGGGAGAGTAAATGGAGAGGCAGGGAGACTACGACTCTCTATGGTCTCTGCCATCATTTTGCTGGGATTATTTAACAGTGTCATCCCAGACCCTGCTACACCTGCCTCATTGCAAATTGACTGCTGGGACAACTGCACCTGCGGCCTTGCCCGCACTGTCTCACTGTTCCTATCCAGCCACAAAACTGTGTATTAAAATAATACCAGTGTGAATTCAGCTTTTTAACATTTTTGTACCACTACATTGATATATAAAACATATTCTTTTTTATGCCATTGGCGGGAAAACAACTGTAAACCTGCTGTGCGGATAGCCTGTCTGAGCACAGACCATACATACCATATACAGCATCGTCAATCTTCTCTGGGTATTCCTTCTTGCTGAAAAATGCTGTGATAATGAAAATAGAAGAGAAAGGTTTCATTTTTGGTGGTGAATTAACTATCTTATATAACATGACAAAGGACTCAATTGGTTTCTGCAGTTTTACTGGAGAGCAAATGTTAGATTATCTAAAACACTCATCTCAGCAAAAGCTTTATTTCCACTTATAGGAATAATTTAACATTCACTTTCACTGGGTTTTGCTTTTAGTTGAAAGACATTTGTTCTGAACAAGTCTAGCGTGGTTTAAGGTAGCACATTGAAGACAGAGAGTGCCGCTCCACCTGATAATGTACCTATATCATGTAGAAATTGGTGCTCATAATTGTTTGTTGTAGTGTAAACTAAAATCTGAAGAGCTGTGCTTTTAACCAATGGATTTTTTTTCAGGGAAAACTTAAAGAGTAACTAAACTTTTATACTAACTTCTAATATGTTAGCCCTAATCCCCTAAAAAATCATTTTCTAATATACGTTTAACTAACGTTATTATTGATTTATGTAAAAAATGAAAATTAGACCTCATATAGTACATAGCAACCTCTTTCTAACAACGCTAGAACCAGTCATGTACCTCACATGAATCCAGAGATCTCCCCATTCATTGCTCTGCTAGATTTATATAAAGCTGGTAGCTCAAGTGGAATATCTTTTCTGCTGCAGCTCAGGGGGCGTGTCCACCTATCATAGCTCAGGAGCCAGCTGAAAGATGAAACTGAGCATGTGCGGCCATCTCAGTGAGCAGGTCAAAGAAATAAGAAAAACAAACAGCAGGTGGCACCATACGGATACATTTTATTGAATAACTCAGTGGCTATGCTAAATTTTTTATTACATGCAATTACAAAAGTATTCAGATCCAGGTGCTAGTTTGAAAGCTGTAGAATATTTTTTGTGGGATAACCCCTTTAATTTTCTGTTTTTACCATACTTTTTACTCCCTAAAGTACACCATTCACTGGTGCACTAAAACTCAGTTCTCACTAGACCGCTGAGCTGTGTACAGAGTACTCATTTTATGAATGGGGCCGCATCAGCGCAAGGAGTACTGGCCCATGCTCCCAGGACTATTCCTAACTGCTGGCATAGCACATGGGTGTCCTGTACCCATGTACTGTGCCAGGATTAGCTGAGCAAGCTCCTGCTTCTGCCTCCTTCGTTCAGCTAAGAGAGCTGACATGCAACTCAGCGGTGTAGGGAGAACTGAGTTTTAGCGCACCAGTTAACGATGCTCTTTAAAAAGTATGGTAAAAACAGAAAATTAATAAATAAAGTATATTAGAAAAATATTATAGGGGGTTAGGGATAACATATTAAAAGTTAGTATAAAAGTTTAGTTACTCTTTAAATATATTATGGATCTGTTCTGTAGCTGAGATTTATCTGATCAGGAGTACGTAGGTGACTTGTGAGATACTCGCTATTGTCCTTGCCATATATGGTGCAATAACCATCCGCTGCCACTGCTCTAGGCATCTAATAGTCTCTTGTAAGCACTAACAGCATTTCTATTTTTCTCATTTTTTTGTCCATTTGTCCAATACTCATCTCAGATATGTTCAGAACATGACTTCTAACTTCCATGTCAAGTTTGTGTCTAGCTGAAAGAGAACCTATCAATGTGAACCCACTCCCCAACAATTGTAATAGATGAAAATCCAATGGGACAGCTCTTTGGACACTATTTCCCATACAAACCCATCACAGAGCAGCTTTAATTTTTCAAGAGGGTCATTTAAGCTGAGCTATGATTGATTGATATGGGCAACATATGTTTTTTTTTTCTTTTAGATAGCTTTATAAATCTTCCATGTATGTATCTCCTTTTATTTTCATCCACCACAAAAAAAGCCCAATTTACATTGGCTGATGCAGAGGATTTGGTTTGAATGCTCAATCCTGAAAATTGCCCTCTGTAATTATGCTGCTAATCACCCGACCAAGGAGCAAAACACTTTTTAACAGATGATGCAATAGTTTATGTTCAACTATAATTATTGTTTCTAGTGAGCAGATCGTCCTGTGCACACAGGGATTTGCTGTTGACAAACAATGCAGTTCGATCATTCATGCCCATACAAAAGGGGTGTCAATGCAAATGAGTAACTGACAATGATCATTGCCCTGTGTATTGCAGGGCAATTGTGTACAATGAGGTATATTTACTAAATCTCAAATGTAAAAAGCCAGCAAGGTTGCTAAGTACCATAGGTATGAACTCCACTGTTGGTCAGCCACTGTCTGAGGTGTTTTTTTTTTTTTTAAATCCTGGATAACCCCTTTAACACATATGGCATATCTACCTCTGGGACCCTCATCTTTAGAATGGGTCCTTCTGAACCACCTGACCCGCCTCTTGACCGAATGCAGCGGCCAGAAGAGGTGGGATCTAGAGAAGTTGTGGAGCAGCTTCGTCTAGGCTATTTCTCTAGCTCCTATATAAGTGAATGATAGTATAACTGTATAACAGCGATCTATGCTGTCTCTCTAACGTGAGAGATGCTGCCCACTGTGCTGAAATGTTTTTAGTGAAATGCCTAATACCTTAGTACAGTTAATGATATCCTGTGCACAGTCAATAAATGTAAAGATAACATCCTCATTAAGAAGTAGAGCAGTTTCCCATCTCAACCAGATCTCATTTTTCAAACACCCTTTTAAAACATTTTTTTAAAAATCTGGTTGCTATGGCAACTACCCTATCTTTGCACCAGTCTTCATAAATATCCCTGCATATTTTTTAAAGGGAATTTATCACCATGAAATGGCAGTGCAATAGGCAGGTAACATGATATAGAGCAGGTGGAGCAGAGCTGATTGAAATATATAGGAAAATGTGTAATTTATTAATTTTGATTCTTGCTCTTTCTAAGCTTAGGAGTCATGTGGGCGGTCCTACTCAAGGACTGATCGCTAGATGTATATGACCCAGCATTTAGAGATAGAGAGCATAGAGAGATAGCTGTCAATAAGTAAGTAGATCTGCCCACATGCCTAGAGTTTGAAATGGGTAAATTACCCATTAAAACTGTTCTGCATCTCTCTCTCTCTCTCTCTCTCTCTCTCTATATATATATATATATATATATATATATATATATACATATAGTGCACATTACACTAAATTTGTATGGTAACAGGTTCTCTTTAAAGGATATGCGATCACTTTATGATCGGTGGGGGTCCAACCTCTGGGACAGGGGCATAACTACCATAGCGGCAGACCATGCAACTGCTATGGGACCCGGGGCAAAAGGGGGCCCAGTTGGGATCATCTCCTCTCCTGGTCAGGACTGTGCCCTCTACAGGAAAAACTTTTAGCAAATGAGGCAGTGAAAAAATGGCCCAAGGGTCACTGAAAGGGGTTTAAGTGGAAACCCTTCTGTCCTGTGTGGGGGGTTTGGTTTGATCTTTGCCATGAGGCCCTTACTATACTCTATGTACGCCACTGCTCTGGGACCTTCATAATCCCAAAAATGACGAGGATATAGCACTAAACTAGCCTTGCATCCCAATTACTGTTTTTTTTCCAGCAAATACACCCACTGTGCAGGAAAGTGGAGTCGGATTAATTCAAGTGAATGGGGTCAGGTGTAGTTCCCTGTATAGTCTGATGTCTGAGGTTGCCACCGTGTAAGGAAAATTTTGTGCCAGTTTAAGAATATTTACACACAACGGATTTTGAAAACCTAGAAAATTCAGCTCGGAATCTACACGTTTTTTCAGTGTGGCTTTTTCATGCATTTTGTGGGCGTTTTGATGTTTTTTTTAAACCAGTGGGTGTTTTCTTAAATTAAAAATGCATTTTCAGCTAGTGATTTTTGGGGCACCTAAAATGCAAAAGACACTTGGACAAATGGGAGGCTGTTTTGAGGCTTCTTTTGGAGCTAATTTTGAGGCAGGAATTAATCAACATTTGCACTAAAAAGTCTCAGTGTGAGGCCTCATGCACACAAACCCATTGTCCGTTCCATTTTTTTGTGGACCGTATACGGAACCATTCATTTCGATGGGTATGCAAATATAAAAAAAAATGGAAGTTACTCCGTGGGCATTCCGTTTCCGTATGTCCGTATTTCTGGTCCGCAAAAAAAATAGAACATGTCCTATTATTATCTGCATTACAGACAAAGCTAGGACTGTTCTATCAGGGGCCAGCTGGAATGTACACGGACGTCATCTGTATTTTTTGCAGATCTGTTTTTTTGCAGACCACAAAATACATACGGTCGTGTGCATGAGGCCTGAATTGGCTGTGCTCCCTTCTTTCTCAGGATCAGTTACAGTTCCAGAGGCCAGACCCTCACCGATCATAAAGTGATGGCATATTCTAGAAGTATGGCTTTACATTATAAGACAAAAAAGCTCCTTTAACCCCTTAAGGACCCTGCCATTTTTCACCTTAAGGACCAGGCCATTTTTAGCAAATCTGACATGTCTTACTTTATGTGGTGATAACTTTAGAACACTTTTACTTATCCAGGCCATTCTGAGATTGTTTTCTCGTCACATATTGTACTTCATGACAGTGGTAAATTTGAGTCAAAATATTTCATTCTTATTTATAAAAAAAATACCAAATTTACCAAAAATTTAGAAAAATTTGCAAATTTCCAAATGTCAATTTCTCTACTTTTAAAATACATAGTAATGCCTCCAAAAATAGTTATGACTTTACATTCCCCATGTGTCTACTTCAGGTTTGGATCACTTTGAAAATGACATTTTATTTTTTTGGGACGTTAGAAGGCTTAGAAATTTAGAAGCAAATCTTGAAATTTTTCACAAAATTTCCAAAACCCACTTTTTAAGGACCAGTTCAGGTTTGAAGTCACTTTGTGAGGCTTCCATCATAGAAACCACCCAAAAATGACCCCATTTTAGAAACTACACCCCTCAATGTATTCAAAACTGATTTTACAAACGTTTTTAACCCTTTAGGTGTTCCACAAGAATTAAAGGAAAATGTACCCAAAATTTCGGAATTTCACTTTTTTGACAGATTTTCCATATGAATCATTTTATTCTGAGAATAAAGCAAGGGTTAACTGCCAAACAAAACTCAGTAATTATTACCCTGATTCTGTAGTTTACAGAAATGCCCCATTTGTCATCGTAAACTGCTGTACAGGCACACGGCAGGGCGCAGAAGGAAAGGAACGCCAGGGCAGATTTCACTGGAAAAAGTTTAAGTTGCCATGTCACATTTGATGCACCCCTAGAGTAGGAAACTCCAAAAAACTGACCCCATTTTGGAAACTATGGGATAAGTTGGCAGTTTTGTTAGTGCTATTTTAGGGTACATATGATTTTTGGTAGCTCTATATTACACTTTTTGTGAGGCAAGGTAACAAAAACTAGCAGTTTTGGCATTGTTTTTATTTTTTGTTATTTACAACATTCATCTGACAGGTTAGATCGTGTGATATTTTTATAGAGCAGGTCGTTACGGACGCGGCAATATCTAATATGTATACTTTTTTTATTTATTTAAGTTTTACACAATATTTTTGAAGCACAAAAAAAAATCACATTTTAGTGTCTCCATAGTCAGAGAGCTGTAATTTTTTTTATTTTTTGGGCGATTGTCTCAGATAGGGGCTCATTTTTTGCGGGATGAGATGACGATTCGATTGGTACTATTTTTGGGGGCAAACGCTTTTTTGATCGCTTGGTATTACATTTTTTGTAATGAAATGTGACAAAAAATGGCTTTTTTTAGACAGTTTTTATTTTTTACAGTGTTCACCTGAGGGGAGAGATCATGCTATATTTTTGTAGAGTAGGTTTTTACGGACGTGGCGATACCTAACATGTATACTTATTTTTATTTATTTAAGTTTTACACAATAATATGCTTTTTGAAACAAAAAAATCATGTTTCAGTGTCTCCATAGTCAGAGAGCTGTAGTTTTTTTATTTTTTGGGCGATTGTCTCGGGTAGGGGCTGATTTTTTGCGGGATGAGATGACGATTAGATTGGTACTATTTATGGGGGCATAGGCTTTTTTGATCGCTTGGTATTACATTTTTTGTGATGAAATGTGACAAAAATGGCTTTTTTTAGACAGTTTTTATTTTTTATTTTTTACAGTGTTCACCTGAGGGGAGAGATCATGCTATATTTTTGTAGAGTAGGTTTTTACGGACGTGGCGATACCTAACATGTATACTTATTTTTATTTATTTAAGTTTTACACAATAATATGCTTTTTGAAACAAAAAAATCATGTTTCAGTGTCTCCATAGTCAGAGAGCTGTAGTTTTTTTTATTTTTTGGGCGATTGTCTCAGGTAGGGGCTCATTTTTTGCGGGATGAGATGACGGTTAGATTGGTACTATTTTTGGGGGCATACGCTTTTTTGATCACATGGTATTACATTTTTTGTGATGAAATGTGACCAAAAATGACTTTTTTTAGACAGTTTTTATTTTTTATTTTTTTACGGTGTTGACCAGGCAGGCTGGATCATGTGATATTTTAATAAAGCAGGTTTTTACGGACGTGGCGATACCTAATATGTATATTTTTTATTTATTTTTTTCTATTTTTATGTGTTTCTTTATGGGGAAGGGGCTTTTTTTTATTGAAACTTTATTATTGTTTTTTTTATTAAAACACTTTTATTTAACTTTTTTTTTTACATTTCACTTATGTCCCAGTAAGGGACTTTAACATTTCAGGGTCTGAACGCTGACCGTTGCCTAGGAGACCCAGCGCTGTGGCTGGGTCTCCTGGGCTTCCGTAGATGGGAGTCCCGATGCCAAGGCATCGGGGCTTCCATCTCAGCCATCGGGCCCCCCCCCCACCGCCTCACGGGGACCGATGGCTTTAACAGCTTCCGCAATTACCTTGTATGCCGCGGTCAGCGTGACCACGGCATACAAGGGGTTAATCCGCCGGCATCAGTGTAATCACCGGTGCTGGCGGATACAGCAGAGGCCCGGCTGTTAGTATCAGCCGGGCCCCTGCTGCAGATTGCGTCAGCGGGCAGCAGCAGCACCTTAACCCTGGGACGAGAATGCTCGTCCTAGGGCGTTAAGTAACGCCATATTAGGACGAGCCTTCTCGTCCTAGGTCGTTAAGGTGTTAAAGAATTAAAAAGAAATCTAAATAAATAAATATAAATAACTAAATATAAATATACATATC
>ONZH01004801.1:0-15000 GCA_900303285.1 Rhinella marina | reverse complement strand
TAGGGTGGAATTTGAAATAAGGGTAACTCTACCATTTGTCATTACAGTGTTTCCTGTGTGGTAAAAATAATGGGTTATCTTGATTCTGCTGGTCAGTATGGTTATAGCAATACTGCATTTTTAAAGTTTTTCTTTGAACATTTTTTTCTTTGCATCACCATATTCTGACCCCTATAACTTTTTAGATTTATGTCTATGGAGCTGTGTGATGATTAATTTTTTTGTGGGGCAATCTGTATTTTTCGTTGATATGATTTTAGCCAAAAAATGCAAATCGGCGCAAATCGTCCATTTAGATTTTTTTCTGTTACACTGTTCACAGCGCCATGACAGAGTGAGATAGGTGGCAAAAACAGCAGTAGCAGTAGTGGCCCCATTAAAGATGGGAGATGGTGGTGTCAGTAGCAGCAGTGGCCGTAGTGGCCACCAGACAGGGTGGGGAAGGTGGCAGTGACAGTAGTGGCCCCATGACAAATTGGGCAGCAGCAATGGCAGTAATGTTGTGTTAACATCACTGTTTATTTTTCCATTCTTCTGATCCATTAGAAAACAGAAAAAAAAATAACAATTCTGTATTTTGAACATTTATAAAGCCTCTTTTAGACAGTGAGTATTTGGTCAGTGTTTTGCATCTGTATTTCATCAGTATGTGTAAGCAAAAACAGGTGTGAGCCCAAAACAGAGATACAATGTAATGGAATTATTTGCATTTCATCTATGTTTTGGATGCACTCCTACTTTTGGCTTACAAAGTCCAGTCAAATACGGATGGAAAACACTGACCAAATACTCACCGTCTGAAAGAGGCCTTATGATTAATTTGCATCCATTTTGGCCATTTAGGTCTGAAATCAGTTTTCAGCAAGGCACAATAGCATGTATATCCTAAAAAAACAAGTACGTATCAGTAGGCTAAGAAGCCCCTTTAATGGAATAGCCATAGAGGCAGCTGGTGGGTGGCATCAGGCAGGTGGCAGCATCAAGATGGTGGCAGCAGCACGTAGCTAGAAGTAACGGTCCATTTTGCAGAATATTCCAGTGTGACAGCAAACTACAGTATGGTCATTAGTGGCAGAATAAACTATTCTGTTGCATCAAGCAATAGTGTCTGGAAAATTTGGTTGATCCATGCCTGATTCATCTTTATGAAGGTTATTCTCTCAACATTTTGGGAGAAAGATGAGTTCTCTTAAAGAAGAACTCCTGCAAAAAATTGTATTCCATGTCCTGCTAGAAATGTTCATGATGTAATCTGTAGTGAATGTCATTTTCTTACCAGTGTCTGTATTTCTGAGGTATATCTCCCTGTTGCTTCTCATCTGCATCATGTGACCAGCAATCAGACTCACCAACTCACACAGCATCTTATGTGTGGACAGGAAGTATATTTCTCTATGCATTCCTATGGGAGCCTCACTCTGAGTCTCATAGGAATGAATGGAGAAGTAACCTACTTCCTCTCATGGGTCAGTTGGAGGTAAGGGAGTTTGTCACATGACCCAGCTACAATTAGACGAGAAAGTCACAAATACTCACAAATACAGTCTCTGATTAGAAGATTACAGTGCCTTGCGAAAGTATTCGGCCCCCTGGAACTTTTCAACCTTTTACCACATTTCAGGCTTCAAACAAAAAGATATAACATTTTAAATTTTTGGTGAAGAATCAACAAGTGGGTCACAATTGTGAAGTGGAATAAAATTTATTGGATCATTTAAACTTTTTTTGTAATAATAAAACTGAAAAGTTGGGCGTGCAAAATTAGTCGGCCCATTTACTTTCAGTTCAGAAAACTCACTCCAGAAGTTCATTGAGGATCCCTGAATGATCCAATGTTGTCCTAAATGACTGATGAAGATAAATAGAAACCGCCTGTGTGTAATCAAGTCTCCGTATAAATGGACCTGCTCTGTGATAGTCTCAGGGTTCTGTTTAAAGCACAGAGAGCATCATTAAGACCAAGGAACACACCAGGCAGGTCCGTGATATTGTTGTGGAGAAGTTTAAAGCCGGATTTGGATACCAAAAGATTTCCCAAGCTTTAAACATCAAAAGGAGCACTGTGCAAGCGATCATATTGAAATGGAAGGAGTATCAGACCACTGCAAATCTACCAAGACCCGGCCGTCCCTCTAAACTTTCATCTCAAACAAGGAGAAGACTGATCAGAGATGCAGACAAGAGGCCCATGATCACTCTGGATAAACTGCAGAGATCTAAAGCTGAGGTGGGAGAATCTGTCCATAGGACAACAATCAGTCAAACACTTCACAAATCTGGCCTTTATGGAAGAGTAACAAGAAGAAAGCCATTTCTCAAAGATATCCATAAAAAGTCTTGTTTACAGTTTGCCACAAGCCACCTGGGAGACACACCAAACATGTGGAAAAACGTGCTCTGGTCAGATGAAACCAAAATCGAACTTTTTGGAAACAATGCAAAACTATATGTTTGGCGTAAAAGCAACACAGCTCATCACCCTGAACACACCATCCCCACTGTCAAACATGGTGGTGGCAGCATCATGGTTTGGGCCTGATTTTCATCAGCAGGGACAGGGAAGATGGTTAATATTGATGGGAAGATGGATGGGGCCAAATGCAGGACCATTCTGGATGAAACCCTGTTGGAGTCCGCAAAAGACCTGAGACTAGGACGGAGATTTATCTTCCTACAAGACAATGATCCCAAATATAAAGCAAAATATACAATGGAATGGTTCAAAAATAAATGTATCCAGGTCTTAGAATGGCCAAGTCAAAGTCCAGACCTGAATCCAATTGAGAATATGTGGAAAGAGCTGAAAAATGCTGTTCACAAACACTCTCCATCCAACCTCAAAGATCTCAAGCTGTTTTGCAAGGAAGAATGGGCAAGAATTTCAGTCTCTAGATGTGCAAAACTGATAGAGACATACCCCAAGTGAAGACACTTGCAGCTGTAATCGCAGCAAAATGTGGCGCAACAAAGTATTAATGCAAGGGGGCCAAATAATTTTGCACGCCCCACTTTTCAGTTTTATTATTACAAAAAAAGTTTAAATGATCCAATAAATTTTGTTCCACTTCATAATTGTGACCCACTTGTTGTTGATTCTTTACCAATAATTTAAAATGTTATATTTTTTTGTTTGAAGCCTGACATGTGGCAAAAGGTTGAAAAGTTCCAGGGGGCCAAATACTTTCGCAAGGCACTGTACATTCACTATAGATTACATCATGCACCGTTTTAACAGGTCAGAGAATAAACATTTTTGCGGAAGTTCTTTAAGGGTAACTGTGCCACCGCAGCACTGAACATGCGCTCTGATGCCACACTACTGGGCAGGCAGGAAAGCATGCCCATTGAGGCCACAATTCAAGTTTGCTTGCAAAGTAGTCCAGGGGATCTTGGATCATCTGCATCATTTTCGTTGTCGCCCTCCAGGTTCTCCTGCTCCTCTCTTGTTCATTGGACAGATAAACCACCTAGTTGTTTATGGAATTCCTGGGTGTATATGTCTTCCTCCTCCTCAGTGCTCAGGTGGCCGTGAGATGTATGTGCCACATCTTTTGTCCCCTCGCATCAGATTTGTCAGCATCCCCTCCAGGACGTGAAGAAGTGGAATGACCTAATTCATCCCGTAGTTCTGCCGACTGACAAATAAAGTGGCCTCCTCAAAGGGCCTGAGCAAACGGCAGGTGTTACACTTGAGCCGCCACTAGCTGACATGGAAGTTACATTGGGAAAGAGACCTGTCCATCTGCTGCATTAAGAAATTGTTGATTGCCTTCCTCTGCTCGTATAGGCGCTCTAACATATGGAGCATGGAGTTCCAACAAGTGGAAACATCTTATACGGTGGGGAAAAAAAGTATTTAGTCAGCCACCAATTGTGCAAATTCTCCCACTTAAAAAGATGACAGAGGCCTGTAATTGACATCATAGGTAGACCTCAACTATGAGAGACAAAATGAGAAAACAAATCCAGAAAATCACATTGTCTGATTTTTAAAGAATTTATTTGCAAATTATGGTGGAAAATAAGTATTTAGTCACCTACAAACAAGCAAGATTTCTGGCTCTCACAGACCTGTAACTTCTTCTTTAAGAGGTTCCTCTGTCCTCCACTCATTACCTGTAGTAATGGCACCTGTTTGAACATGTTGTCAGTATAAAAGACGCCTGTCCACAACCTCGAACAGTCACACTCCAAACTTCACTATGATGAAGACCAAAGAGCGGTCGAAGGACACCAGAAACAAAATTGTAGACCTGTACAGGCTGGGAAGACTGAATCTGGAATAGGCAAGAAGCTTGGTGTGAAGAAATCAACTGTGGGAGCAATAATTAGAAAATGGAAGACATACAAGACCACTGAAAATCTCCCTCGATCAGGGGCTCCACACAATATTTCACTCCATGGGGTCAAAATGATCACAAGACCTGTGAGCAGAAATCCCAGAACCACACAGAAAGCTGGGACCAATGTAACAAAGGTTACCGTCAGTAACACACTACGCCACCTGGGACTCAGATCCTGCAGTGCCAGATGTGTCCCCCTGGTTAATCCAGTACATATCCGGGCCCGTCTGAAGTTTGCTAGACAGCATTTGGATGTTCCAGAAGAGTATTGGGAGAATGTCATATGGTCAGACGAAACCAAAGTAGAACTGTTTGGTAGAAACTCAACTCGTCATGTTTGGAGGAGAGTGAATGCTGAGTTGCATCCAAAGAACACCATACCTACTGTGAAGCATGGGGGTTGCAACATCATGCTTTGGGACAGTTTCTCTGCAAAGGGACCAGGACAACTGATCCATGTACATGAAAGAATGAATGGGGCCATGCATCATGAGATTTTGAGTGCAAACCTCCTTCCATCAGCAAGGGCATTGAAGATGAAACGAAGCTGGGTCTTTTTCAGCATGACAATAATGCCAAGCACACTGCCAGGGCAATGAAGGAGTGACTTTGTAAGAAGCATTTCAAGTTCCTGGAGTGGCCTAGCCAGTCTCCAGATTTCAACCCCATAGAAAACCTTTGGAGGGAGTTGAAAGTATGTGTTGCCCCAAAACATCACTGCTCTAGAGGAGATCTGCATGGAGGAATGGGCCAACATACTAGGAACAGTGTGTGCCAACCTTGTGAAGACTTACAGAAAACTTTTGACCTCTGTCATTGCCAACAAAGGATATATAACAAAGTATTGAGATGAACGTTTGTTATTTTTCAAATACTTATTTTCCACCATAATTTGCAAATAAAATCAGACAATGTGATTTTCTGGATTTGTTTTCTCATTTTGACTCTCATAGTTGAGGTCTACCTATGATGGCAATTACAGGCCTCTCTCATCTTTTTAAGTAGGAGAATTTGCACAATTGGTGGCTGGCTAAATCCTTTTTTTCCCCACTGTATCAGGCAATGTTGGGTTATAGTATTTTGCCTTTGCAACTAAAGGAGGATGTGTTTTGCACGGTAAGAGTGGCTGAAGTCCATGCATAGTTTCCTGGACATTTTTAACAGCTCTTGCAGTCCAGTGGAAGACTTGAGGAACCGGATGACAGTGAGATTTAAGACATGCACCATGCAGTGTGGATGGGTCAGCCCTCCCTGATGCAGCACAGACAAAATGTTCTTCCCCTTATAAGTAACCATGGTTCCTATCTCCAGTTGGTGAGAGACAGTCAGTGTTTGATTTCTTTATTAATGACGCTTAGCAGTTCCTCCCCGGTTTGGTTCTGTTCACCCAGGCTGACCAAGTACAGAACTGCATGACAGCACTTAGCTTTGCATATGTAGTTGATATGCTAGAGGACCACTGTGAACTGTTCCTACTCTGGAGAGCGAGTACAAGATGGAGGATGAGGAGGCAGAGGAGCACAGTGTTGCAGAAATACCAGCATTACAACACAGAGGCGGCATAGCTATCACCTATAACCAAGTAGCTGGTGTGCCTGGCCCGGAATAACGTTTACCCTCTGGGCTGTGAATGACATATATTGTCATTGATTATAGTTGCAACTCCATACATCAGCACTGTCGTAAACTCTACCAGACACAGGGTGGCCCACGGACAGGAACACCTTCTGCTCAATGAATGTGTGCAGTACTGGTGCAACTTTTTTGAGGTTGCATAATATCAGGTTGGGACTCTCCACCTTGGGTTGGCACAAGCCATCAGTTCTCTGAAATGTGCAAAATCAACTACATGGAAAGGGATGGACTGTAGTACCAGCAACTTGGCCAGGTGCACATTCAGCTTCTGCACTGCTGGATGAATGCACACATACTGTTGTCTTTTAGCAATCACCTTGGTGATCGATTGCTGTGGAAACAAGTGATGAGGAGGAGCAGGATCATCAGGAGCTACAGACGACGTTGAAGTCAATGGGAAGGAACAGCTTCCTTCTGCTTTTTGCACCACTTTATGATGATGCTCCATATGTTGACTCAGGGTCATTGTGCCAATATTAGTACCGTGGATGTGCCTCAACTTCTGCCCACATATCCTGGATACCGCCACGCTAACGTCCCCAACTAGCGACTTGGTGAAAAATTCCCATACTGCCAAGTATGGCATTTTCCCTCCACCGCTGCGTGATGCCTGCCTGCTGCTGCTTTTATGAACCTGGGCACTGCTATTGGGTTCCTTATAGGTAGTCTCCTGTGCAGCATATGGTGTACCCCTCCCAAGTTTGACTGCAGATCTCCCACTGCTTCCACCCTGCTGTCTCATGGGTAGGCTTCCACCCTACTGTCTCATGTTCATGCTGCCATCCTGCTGTCTCATAGGCAAACTTTCACCCTGCTGTCTCATGGCATACTGCTACCCTCACCCCCTAAAGATGATGATGCTCCCTCTTCACCCGGCTCCCACATGTGATCGACTACATCGTCATCTCCATTAGTTTGTTCCTCACTTATGTCACCCTCACTTGTCTCTTGTGCACATCCCTGACACTTTCGCAACATGTGCTCTCACTCGACTGTTATCATAGGTATTTGCTAGAGGAGTCCGCAGTGGACCTCTCCACCAAGTGTGTGCTGACCTATAAGTGCTGACTGTCCTCACAAAGTTAATCCTTGCTGAAAAGTGGAGCAAAGCTAATGGCATACCTTATGTGGCTAGCAGTAGGAGCAGCAAAAGCAAGAGTCAGGTTCAGGACAGGTGAGGGCACCAAGGCAGTTTCTGGGCCATGCCATCTAAACGTGGTGTCAGAGGAACCCATTGATTCCATTCTGTGTGCATCTGTTTCCAGATTCATCCTGAAATTTCATTCACAAGCCAAATATCTATGATTTTTTTGTGAGTAGTGTATATATATATATATATATATATATATATATATATATATCCACAGAAAACGAGGCAGCACTCCAGCTTAGGTGAAAAGGTGAAAACCAAGGTGCAAAGTGTAAATAAAGAATGTAGATAAGGCCACATCAATAGTGGCAAAACAGTGACGACTTATATCCATGTTACAGGAATAATCAATTAATTAGACCTTGCATGTGACAAGTGTAGCAAGATCTAGTTTACATAAAGGTTAAAACCATAAAAATATGATCATAGCTCATACAGTACATCAAAACCCCAATATCATCAACTGGTGCGATCATATCATCAGATGGGGAGTCACGCACAAACCAAGTAGCTGTGGCGTCTGTGTATGGTTAATGCGCTTGCGTTGAGTTGGAAGTCAGATGACACGACTCAGTCATATGGGTAGATCACGTGTATCACGACGTCACAGGCGCTCAATCTCTGTACGCGCCGCCTCTACATCCGCCATCAGTGCCCCTACTTCTTCCATTAGCGCCTCCAAACGTACATACACGCATGCGTACAAATAGAGAAACCCCCAAACCGGTGATTTTAGATCGCAAAAGAGTACGAGCGTATATACAAGTTGTGGTATCAGTGAAGGGAGGTCTAGCAATTACTAAAACTTGTAGAAATATACTCCCCACAGGTTTGTCAGACCAATATAGGTCTTATATAAATACAATGTATTATTGGCACCCATTAACCATATGAGGTATTCCAAGGATCAGAGGTCATCACAGTCGTGACAGCCAAAGACCCATGGAGGCCCAGATGACAAGGGGTCGGCACCTCGGTACAACCGTGATGCACAGCCCCACCACATGTGGTCAGCAGTCCACAACACATTACTGTCATCAACCACCAACCCCCAATTGGTCACCCAAAGCCCACCAATACCTCCTATAAGGGCCTGCCAGCCAAATATCATATGTCCAAATCCATCTTTGTGTAATGATAACCAGTTATCTAGTACTTTCCACAGGATCCGCATAGTATTATTTGCGAACTAATCCGCATGATACTGTTTGCGAACACTACACCTAGTACGTAGGGGTTACTTTAAACCATACACAAACTAAATTAAAAAAATACTCATATTTTGGTGATTCCCCATGTCGATGATCGTCGACCGCACCATCAAGATCACTAAGATCTAGAATACAAAGAGAAACAACAAAGTAAGTATATATAATTACAGTGCACTGGTCGAGACTCCTATCAAGATCAGTGAGGACAGGTTATTACTAGAGATGAGCGAGCATACTCGTCCGAGCTTGGTGCTCGTTCGAGTATTAGGGTACTCGTAAGTGCTCGCTGCTCGGACGAGTATCTCGCCATGCTCGAGGAAATGGCAACTTCCGCATCGTGGATTTTTTGGCGCCTATAAACTCAGCCAATCACAAGCCAGGAGACTCTGCGGTCCACCCAGCATCACGTGGGGCCCTTACATGTCGATAGCAGGGGTTGGCTGGCCTGATCAGGTGACCCTGGAATATACTAGTGACTGGCCGCGGTGCTCGGCTCAGATGCTGTCTGGATGTCATTAGGGATAGAGCTGCTGCGTTTCAGGGAGAGTGTTAGGGCCTGCATTTAGTTCTCTGTTAGGCAGGAATCACCCACAAAGAACCCAACAGCCCTTCTAAGGGCTACAAGAAATTTTTTTTTGTCTCCTGGCTTGGCTGGCTGGCTGACACTAGTAGTGCAGCTATCGCCATATATAACCCCTTTTTTATTGTTATATCTCAGTGATACAAATCCATTTCACACAGCAGTGTGGAACTATTCTGTGTGTCACAGTTCAGTAAACTCACTACAATCCGTATTTTCTGTCCAGGTGACACTTTCTGTACGTCACTTAATACAACCAGGTCTTTTGCTCTCACGTATATAGCTTGATCTCAAAGATCTCTGTGCGACATTTGTCTGGGTCGCAGTCAAAATAGCCACCATTAGCAGGGTGTCAGTTAGCTCTACGATAGTTTCTGCATGTCACGTTCCAAAAAAAACAAAACTAAAAAAAAAATATATAAAAAATAGTTTTTTTTGTTGTTTTAGCTCAGTGATACAAATCCATTTCACACAGCTGCGTGGAACCATTCTGTGTGTCACAGTTCAGTACACTCACTACAATCCGTATTTTCTGTCCAGGTGACACTTTCTGTACGTCACTTAATACAACCAGGTCTTTTGCTCTCACGTATATAGCTTGATCCAAAAAATCTCTGTGCGACATTTGTCTGGGTCGCAGTCAAAATAGCCACCGTCAGCAGGGTGTCAGTTAGCTCTATGATAGTTTCTGCACGTCACGTTCCCAAAAAAACAAAACTAAAAAAAAAAATATAAAAAAATAGTTTTTTGGTTGTTTTAGCTCGGTGTTGCAAATCCATTTCACACAGTAGTGTGGAACCATTCTGTGTGTCACAGTTCAGTACACTCACTACAATCCGTATTTTCTGTCCAGGTGACACTTTCTGTACGTCACTTAATTCAACCAGACTGAACAAGTTTGTGGGTTTCAGTACAGCAGGCCCATTTATTTTTTATTTTTTATATAATACACTTATGTACAGAAAATGTTGAACCCCAGGGCTAAAGGTCGAGGACGAGGGCGTGGGCGTGGGTATTTAATCACTGCAGGGGGCAGAGGCCGTGGTCCTGGGCAGGGTGAGACAGTACCTGCTGATGAAGGAGCAGGGGAACGCCGCAGAGCTACACTCCCTAGCTTCATGTCTCAACTTACAGGGACACGTGGTAGAGGACTGTTGAAACCACAATAGTGCGAACAGCTGATGTCGTGGATTGCGGACAATGCTTCAAGTAATTTGTCCACCAGTCAGTCTTCCACGCAGTCTACCCACGTTACCCAAGGGAGAACTCCTCTGGCTCCTCCACCTCAACCTCCTTCCCCCCAGTCTGCCACCTCCCAGGAAAATTTGGAATGCGATCCGGCATACTCTCAGGAACTAAAAGAAAGTAGCTCAAGTTGGCTCACCAACTGTGGATACAATGATGCGAGGTGCTCTACCTTGCGGCTCACCCGTTAGCCGTAATGGGTTAATACAAATGGTAAATAGTAAATAGTTAGGTAGGCACACTCTCACATGGGATATGCGTGAAAATAAGTAGCAATAAAATGTGGGGTTAGTGAACTATAATAAGGTTTATTATTAAAAAGGATAAGTATATAGCAATGTACTCTCCAAAAATAATTTAAAATGTAGTTAGTAAAAAAGGTAAAAATAAAAATAAAATAAAAATAAAAAATAGTCTTTCAGGTAGAAGTATTATGAAATAGGTAAGTCCTTTAGGTGGAGATAGTCATTCAGGTAGGGGTATCGAAATAATATACAATAGATAAGTCCTCTGGGTGGAGATATCCAAAATAGCTAGTAGTATTTTCACTTATTTCGCTTTTCACTTGTAGTAGTTTGGATATATCTCAACTAGCAAGTATCCTGGAAGGTATTTCAATGATACAAAAATGAAACAAAAATGATACAAAGATGGTCAGATGATGCGATCTTTTCTATTGATCTAATTCAATAGTGCACCGTAACATTATATTCCATGTATATCTTATTAGTATAGATGTCCAGTCTAGCTGGGTACGTTACCGTCCTAGTAGTCCGTGCTTCAAACACTATTGATGGAGTGATGTAGTGCGTCTGCTGCTGTCTCCTGCGATGTATTCCATTCAATTCCTTGCAGCGGGCGGCCGGGGAGCGCGCTCTTTTCTTGGGCATTCCATGTGGCGTCCCACGTGGTTGCTCCCGCTGTTTGATTGCAGCGTACCGCACGGAAAGTGGATTAGGGATATGCTTTAGTTATTCCTCGCTCGTAGAGGCTGTTTCGGTATTCCTTTCTTTCAGATATACTGGTGTGTTGTATAGGTTGTTAAATTCAGACTTCCTCCAGATCGTATACACTGCGCAGTGTTCCATGATTTCAGGAAGATCTGGCATGGAATCTTTTGTATATTAAAAAGGTCCAATTATATAGAAAAATCCTATTTATGTAAGAAATCCATTTATATAAGAAATCATTTGTATGAGATCTAGTAGAGGAGTAATAATAGAAAGAAAAATAGAAAGATGGAAATGGAGATAGAAATTAATGTGGGGATAAAATGGTAATAAAATGGCAATGAGACTTCAGGGGTAGTCTATACTCAAAATGGCAAAAAGAAAAATTTGTATAAATTTTTATATATGTATGTCCTTATTTATTACTTATTATTATATAAAAATTTTTTATAGGCTCTGTTATGTCAGGAATTCATCAAATAATTAATTGATGTAAATAGTATATTTTATTATTTATTAATAATAGTATATTCCTGTTCTATTTATTCTTTTTCATCTTTCTTGTATTTTCCATATTTCCCTTATTTTTCATATTATTCATATTTTTCATATTTTTCATATTCTTCACATTTTTCACATATTTTTCATATCTTTCAGGGATGTTAAGAAGATGCTAATTGAAGAGGTGGGGTGGGGGCCTCATAGGGAGGGGAGATCGAGGTGCTGGTTACAGCCTGACCTCGATGTCCCGTCCCCACAGGGCACCCACCCTGAGTGTACCAATTCACAGGAAACTGAACAATTCCAGCTCTGCATTCAGGCCCATTGGGACCAATGTGTTGAATTCAAAGATTCGTCTGGACTCAACTTTGGACATATTGTGGATGTGGTTTCCTCTTCTCCAGTGTTTGGGTATTCTTTCCAAGGCAGCAAAGGTAAGTTTGGATGGGTCTTTATTATGGAATTCTTTGAAGTGTTGGGATAAGGTGTGTTGTTCATATCCTTTCTTAATATTTGCTATGTGTTCTGATATTGTTTTCTTTAGTGTACGTTTTGTTCTGCCTATGTATTGTTTTTTACAAGGGCATTCTATTATGTAGATTACGTCAGATGTATTACACGTAAGACATTCTTTAATTCCAAATTTATAGGAGTTTGTGGTAGATTCTACCTCTAACGTGTTCTTTTGAAACTTAGTTATTCTACAGTTATTACAGCTGCCGCATCTATGGAAGCCTTTTAGTCTCAACCAGCTGTTATTTGTAGGGACTCTTTTGGTTTTTATAGATGGGGCTATTTTAAGGCCTAAGTTTGGAGCTTTAGTGTATGTAATCAGCGGTGTAGTAGGAATTAGGGATCCTATTATTTTATCTTCTTTTAGATGGTGGCAGTGGTTCCTAATTATTTTTTCAATATTTTTATATTCAGAGTTGTACAGTATTATCATCCTCATTTGTTCGTCTTTTTTAGTTATAACCTCTGCTTTCTTCATAAAGAAATCCTTCCTATCCATTCCTTTTACCTTCTCCAGGGAAGATTCGATTATATGGTTTGGATATTGTTTGACTTTGAATTGTTCTTTTAGTAATTCAGCTTCTTTGTCAAATAGCTCTTCTGTTGTACAGTTTCTCTTTAGTCTGCGGAACTGACTGACAGGGATGTTGAGTAGCCATCTAGGAAGGTGGCAACTCGAAAATAATATGTAGCTGTTCCTAGAGACTGGTTTATGGTACGTGCTACAGATTAATTTATTATCCTCAATACATATGTTCAGATCTAAAAATTCAGTTTTTGTCTGTCCTATATGGGTGGTGAAAGTGAGATTATATGAATTATTATTGATCTCTTCAAGGAAGTCATCCAATTCTTCCCTGGGGCCCTGCCAAATAAAGATCACATTGTCTATATATCTCCGCCACAGGACCAGATTCCCCCCCAGTTTTGGGGTGATGGTTTCATACTCCCACTGTGCCATAATATTTTTGCATAACTGGGGGCGAATATGGTACCCATGGCGGTTCCTCGTTGTTGAAGGTAGAAGTTAGATTCATACCAGAAATAGTTGTGTTTCAGAATATAGTTGATTCCTTAAATAACATAGTCTATTTGTTCTGTGCATAGGGTCCCATTGTTCAATAGGTATTGTTTTACCGCTCGTGTTCCCTGTTCATGGTCAATTATGGTATATAGGGAGTTTACGTCCATAGTTCCTAAGTACCAGCCTGGTCTGAATTGTATCTCCTCTAAGGTTGAGAGGATATCTGTCGTGTCTTTAATGTATGCAGGTATTCCCTTGACAATGGGTTGCAAGAGTCTATCAATATATTGGGATAGGTTCGATGATATCGAACCGATCCCTGAGACTATAGGTCTCCCTGGTGGGTTGTTCAGATCCTTATGGATTTTGGGCAGACAATAAAAGACTGGTAGTTTCTTTTGAGTGTTAATGATATAATTGTATTCTCTCTCTAGCAGAATGCCTTTTTCTTGTCCCTGATTACAATATTCTGTTAAATCTTTGTAATATGCTGTTGTAGGGTCATGTTGTAATCGAACATAGGTGGATTCATCATTTAGCTGCTTCATACATTCTATATTATAGTCTTCTGCATTCATTATTACTATGGCTCCTCCTTTATCAGCTGGTCTGATCACTATTTTTTCTTCAGATTGTAATTTCCTTATTGCTCGAATTTCGTTCCTAGTTAGGTTGTTTGTCACGTGTCTTGTCCTCAACTTTCTAATATCAGTCTCTACACATTTTCTAAATGCTGCAATCTCTTGACTAATTTCTTGTTTTGGGAAGTTTTTTTATTTCTCTTTCAAATTAGTATGAGTGTAGATGTTAGTTCCCTCCGTGTCGCTAATTATCGGATTTTTAATATAATATTTTTTTAAACATAATTTTCTGATGAATTTTTCAACCGCAATATATGTATTAAATTTGTCTAGTCTATTCATGAGTGCAAATTTCAATCCTCTATTTAATAATTTAGTCTGAGTGTCGGTTAATCTGATGTCACTGATATTGATAATGCTATCTATCTCTATCGGGTCTTGTGATATCTCATGTTTCTTTCGTTTGCTTCTTCTTGTCTTTTTCTTGCGTGTGTGTATGTAGGTGACTGTGCTCTGATTTCGTGAGTTTTCTCCCATTGTTGTGTCTGCTGTCTGTAATAATGGTGATTGTTGGAATGTGTCTGGTTGTGGTCCCTTCTCTGTTGTGATTGTCTTTCTTTGTATTGATTCGTCTCTAGAGATGAGCGAGCATACTCGTCCGAGCTTGGTGCTCGTTCGAGTATTAGGGTACTCGTAAGAGCTCGCTGCTCGGACGAGTATCTCGCCATGCTGGAGGAAATGGCAACTTCCGCATCGTGCTTTATTGGCGCCTAAAAACACAGCCAATCACAAGCCAGGAGACTCTGCGTACCACCCAGCATCACGTGGGGCCCTTACATGTCGATAGCAGGGGTTGGCTGGCCTGATCAGGTGACCCTGGAATATACTACCGACTGGCCGCGGTGCTCGGCTCAGATGCCGTCTGGATGTCGTTAGGGATAGAGCTGCTGCCTTTCAGGGACAGTGTTAGGGCCTGCATTTAGTTGTCTGTTAGGCAGGGATCACCCACAAAGAACCCAAAAGCCCTTCTAAGGGCTAGAAGACATTTTATTTTTTTATTTTTTGTCTCCTGGCTTGGCTGGCTGGGCTGGCACTAGTAGTGGCAGCTATCGCCATATCTAACCCTGTTTTTTTTTATTGTTCTATCTTCAGTGATACAAATCCATTGCACAAGCACTGTGGAACCATTCTGTGTGCACAGTTCAGCACTGACTCTCCAATTCATATATACTGTCCAGGTGACATTTCTGTACGTCACAGAATACAA
>ONZH01004800.1:0-25350 GCA_900303285.1 Rhinella marina | reverse complement strand
GGGTTGGGCCAAGGGAAAGGGTGAGTAGTACAAGATTTCTATACATTGTCATAAGCCTCAATTTTATGTTGAATTAAAAAGTCATCTAAACCCTTTTTGAAGCCATCCTTAGACATCTTTTTTCAAGGCTAAATAAGTTCAGTTAATTTAATCTTTGCTCATAATTAAGATCTTCCAGGCCCTTTATCAGTTTAGTGGCTCTCCTCTGTACCTTCTCTAACTCCAGGGCATCTTTTTTATGGACTGGTGCCCAGAACTGAACTGCGTATTCCAGTTGAGGCCGCACCAACGCTTTGTATAGTGGAAATATTACATCCCTATCTCGCGAGTTTATACCTCTTTTAATACAAGACAGAATTCTGTTGGCCTTAGAGGCAGCTGACTGGCACTGTATGCTGTTTTTAGTCTATGATCTACTAATACATCCAGATCCTTCTCAACAAGTGACTCTCCCAGTGTTACTCCCCCTAGGACATATGCTGCATGCAGATTATTCGCCCCCAAGTGCATAACTTTACATTTATCTATATTGAACCTCATTTGCCAAGTGGAGGCCCAAACAGTAAGTTTGTCCAAGTCACATTGTAACTTATTAACATCTTCCATAGACTGGACTGTATTACAAAGTTTGGTGTCATCTGCAAAAATAGAAACAGCACTGTTAATCCCATCCTCTATGTCATTAATGAGTAAGTTAAATAATAGCGGACCCAGCACAGAACCTTGGGGAACACCACTTATAACCGGGGACCATTCAGGGTAGGAATCATTGACCACAACTCTTTGGATACGATCATGAAGCCAGTTTTCAATCCAATTACAAATAATATTTTCTAAACCTCAATTTACCCATTAGTCGTCCATGAGGGACAGTATCAAACGCATTTGCAAAGTCCAAAAACACAATGTCGACAGCCTTTCCACTGTCCAGGCTTCTACTCACCTCCTCATAAAAACAAATCAGGTTAGCTTGACAGCTTCTGTTCTTAGTAAAACCATGTTGGCTATCACTTATTTTATTATTGGCAGTTACATAATCCTGTATGTAGTCCTGTAGAAGGCCCTCAAACATTTTTCCCACTATGGATGCTAAGCTTACTGGTCTATAATTTCCTGATGAAGACCTAGCACCCTTTTTGAAAACGGCCTCCACCTATACGCTATATGCAACTATTCAATCTCTCAAACAGCCCACAGAATCACACTCAGCACCAGCACTCCGGTTCTTAAACTCGACTTAATTCACAAGCCACTTAGTCTAGCAAGCCTAAAAGAACTACGTAACTATGTAACTATGTAACTATGTATTATTATTACTGAGGGAAATATAGGGGTCAATGTTGGGACATTATTAATACTGGAGAGCTATGTCTTCCTATTCTTCTTCCAGTTCAGCCCCCACATGGCTCAGGTGGCTGTGAGATGTAGGCACCATGTCTCCTGTCCCCTGGCCAGCCAGATTTATCAGTATCTGCTCCAGGATGTGAAGGAGTAGAATGACATTGTTCATCCCGTAGTTCTGGTGAATGACAAATTAAGTGGCCTCCTCAAAGGGCCTGAGCAAACGGCATGTGTCATGCATAAGTTGCCACTGGCTAATGTTGAAGTTATACAGGGGAGGGCTCCTGTCCACTAGAGATGAGCGAATCATTGAAAAAATTATTCGCCGAACATTCGCCGAACTTTTCCTAAAATTTGTGTATTCGACGAATAGATTTGTTGTATTTGCAAAATATACGTTATTATGTGCTATTAGCGAACACTGGCTCACTAATAACGATCGTTCATTTACAAAATGTACCAACTTCTTAGAAGACGTACGCATGAGCGTACAAATAGCTTACGAATCTCAGCGTACTATTGTCTAAGCGATTACATAATACGCAGGCACGTACGAGGAGAGGCCGCGGCGTTCACTCCTCAGAGGCAGAGCGAATATTCGAGACACATATATGGTAAATAGTGCAAATACATTATTATAAGTATAATATAAACATTTTAAATATCACCTACCTAGTATGCTCACGGACATGTTTAAGTCTCTTTTCTTCTGACGCTTGTCATAGAACTGGAGCAGAGTCCCAAACTCAGTCGCATTTTGTAATCCACATAGGCAAAATTGTAATCCAAATGGGTAAAAAAATAGCAGCAAAGGTTCCCTTTAAAAACCCTCTTTCGAGGGGCTCCCAAAAAACCTGAAAAGGGGGAAAAAAGGGATGAGGCGCACGTATGCGTAACTTGGATAGAAAAACTTTTTTTTGATGGGGGGGAGTCCTAACAATCCATGGCCATCTGGGTGAGGACAAACGCGGGGCAACAAAACTAAAAACAAGGGCCAACTAGTGCCCACCCTTCAGGATAAGTCCATGTTGTGGCTCCCATAAAAACTGCTGGAATTACTTAAAGGCCAGCAGGTCCTCCTCACTGCTGCTGAAGATAAAGAACATGAGAGGGCGCTCCTGCCTCATCATGAAAGCGGCCCTAGCTGCAGCAGCAGAACCCCGCCGACCTCTCAAGGATGGTCTTCTTGGTGATTGGGCTGTCACACTGGCGAAGGCAGTGGTAACTTTGGCCCTGCCCATCACTCTGTAGTGGCCAGATCCTCCTGCCGGCATACCAGGTGACAGAATCTCCGACTGTAATGGTAATGGTAACGGTCTTCCACGAGCGGCGGCCTGTGCGGCCTGCAACTGCCATGGGCATGGCAGTTGGTAGTGGTACTGTACCACAGTTGGATGGTACACGAAAGTGTTCGTGGTCATCTGTCCCACATGAAGGATCGGTGGTATCAGTGGCGGCAAATCAGGAATCAGGGGTTCCGGTTGATCCTGACCTTGGGATTTCTCTTCAAATCTCAAGGTCTCAAGGTCACAAGCCTCCTCTGCGGCCTGGGCCTCCTCACTCTAGTCTTCCGGGGGCGCTGCAGGAGTAGGTGGTCGCTTTAAGATTTTCACCCCAGTAGCAAAGGGGCCTTGGAGGCTCTTCATGGGGGTATACTCCACGTAATCCCCTGCGTGGAGATTGTGGCGTACGGGCGGAAGATACAGCCGCTTAACCGAACGGCGGTTAACATATAATTCCTCCGCCGTCTCCTCATCGCCGATGAAACCGACTCCCCGCTCCACGTTGAACCAAATAACGGTTCCCCTTCGGCGCTCCAGCTTAGGGTCACCGGACCGTGGGTGCTCCAAAACTTGCACCACCCACTCCTCCACCAGCATTTTATATTCCCAGAGGGTCTGGGTGTTCCGGGTGACAGCCTCAGGGACCATCAAATTCTGGCGTAAGGAGTAGTCCTTGCACGGCGGAGCGGGAACTCCTGCCGCCTCCGCCTTGTCAGCCAGTGGAGTCACCACCTCAGCAGGCACCTCATCCGACTTCCTGTTGAGTTGTGAGAGATAGATCTCCGGTTCCTTCTCCTCATAGGGGTCGTCTGCCCACAACATGCTTCACCAGTCAGGACCTCGATGTCTCGCCGCCATCTTACTCTGCTGACTTGCCACGTCTTCCTCGCACGCAGGAGAAGTGGGCGGAACTACCAGGGAGGAGTCTGCATTGCTGAATAGAATTCGTACGCAACAGCGTGTAGAGTATGTACCAGGGAGGAGTCTACGCAACAGCGTATAGAGTAACTAAATTATACGTAGAATAGCATATAATTTAGTGAACAAACTACGTAGCGATGCGTACAAAAGCGAAGCGAATCACCTAATATTCGGATTCACTTCGCAGCTGAAAAATTCGAAGATTCGATACGAATCAACGAATCGCTTCGCTCATCTCTACTGTCCACCTGCATCATCAAGAAATCATTGACAGCCTTCCTCTGCTTATATAGTCGGTCCAACATGAGGAGTTCCAATTGGTGGAAACGTCACATATCAGGTGATGTTGAGGAATGCTCTTCTGCCTTTGCAGCTCAAGGAGGGCAAGCTATGCAGTGTAAAAGTGGCTGAAGTGCATGCAGTTTCCTAGCAATTTTTAGAATGTCTTGCAGTTGAGTGGAAGACTTCAGGAGCCGCTTTACAACCATATTAAAGACTTGCAACATGCAGGACGCATGAGTCAGTCCTCGTTGACGCAGCACTCAATGTTCTTCCTGTTGTCGATGACCATGGTTCCGATTTTAAGTTGGCGAGGTGAGAGCCAGGATTGGATTTCCTCTTGAAGGATGTGGAGCAGTTCTTCCCCGGTGTGATTCAGTTGGCCCAGGCAAATCTGGTGCAAAACAGCAAGGCAACGGCGCGCTCTGCGTAGGTGGTATGCTGGAGGAACACTCCGAACTGTGCCTACAGTGAAGGCTGTGGTCAGGGTGGAGGATGAGGAGGCAGAGGAGGAAATTGCCATCACCTGGCCAAGTTGCTGGTGTGCCTGGGGATCAGTTCTCTGAAATGGGCAGAGTAAACCACATGGAAAGGTAGGGACTGTAGTACCAACTACTTGGCCTGGATCACATTCTACAAATGGCCACTCTAATGTCCTCCTACGGCTTGATAAAAAATTCCCACACCCCCAAGTAGGGCATTTTCCCCCCACCACTTCATGCTGACTGCCTGCTGCCGTTGCCTACGCGAACCCATGAAGCGGTCTACCCCAAGCATGATTGGCTCCAGACCTCACACTGCTGCCACCCTGCTGACTCACGGCCACACTACCACCCTGCTGGCTCAGCCGCTGCCTCACGCGCAAGCTGCCTCCCTCTTTTCCTAAAGATGATGAAGCCTTCTCTTCACCCAACTCCCACATGTGATCAGCTACATCATCATTCACTACTGTATGCACATCACTGATGTCACACTCACCCCCCCCCCCCCCCCGAAACAAGGATGAATGGAAATTTCACTCCAATTTCACAATTAGGGATTAACAGATATATAGTGAAGAAAAAAAAGTATTTAGTCAGCCACCAATTGTGCAAGTTCTTCCACTTAAAAAGATGAGAGAGGCCTCTTATTGACATCATAGGTAGACCTCAACTATGAGAGGTAAAATGATAAAACAAATCCAGAAAATCACATTGTCTGATTTTTAAAGAATTTATTTGCAAATTATGGTGGAAAATAAGTATTTGGTCAATAACAAAAGTTCATCTCAATACTTTGTTATAAATCCTTTGTTGGCATTGACAGAGGTCAAACGTTTTCTGTAAGTCTTCACAAGGTTGGCTCACACTGTTGCTGGTATGTTGGCCCATTCCTCCATGCAGATCTCCTGTAGACCAATGATGTTTTGGGGCTGTCGCTGGGCAACACGGACTTTCAACTCCCTCCAAAGGTTTTCTATGGGGTTGAGATTTGGAGACTGGCTAGGCCACTCCAGGACCTTGAAATGCTTCTTACAAAGCCACTCCTTCATTGCCCTGGTGGTGTGCTTGGGATCATTGTCACGCTGAAAGACCCAGCCGCGTTTCATCTTCAATGCCCTTGTTGATGGAAGGAGGTTTGCACTCAAAATCTCACTATACATGGCCCCATTCATTCTTTCATGTACACGGATCAGTCGTCCTGGTCCCTTTGCAGAGAAACAGCCCCAAAGCATGATGTTGCCACCCCCATGCTTCACAGTAGGTATGGTGTTCTTTGGATGCAACTCGGCGATCACTCTCCTCCAAACACGACGAGTTGTGTTTCTACCAAACAGTTCTACTTTGGTTTAATCTGACCATATGACATTCTCCCAATACTCTTCTGGAACATCCAAATGCTCTCTAGCAAACTTCAGACGGGCCCAGATATGTATTGGCTTAAGCATGGGGACACATCTGACACTGCAGGATCTGAGTCCCTGGCAGCGTAGTGTGTTACTGATGGTAGCCTTTGTTACGTTGGTCCCAGATTTCTGCAGGTCATTCACTAGGTACTAGATTATCAGTGGTCTTGTATGTCTTCCATTTTCTAATTATTGCTCCCGCAGTTGATTTCTTCACATCAAGCTGCTTGCCTATTGCAGATTCGGTCTTTCCAGCCTGGTGCAGGTCTACAATTTTGTTTCTGGTGTTCTTCGACAGCTCTTTGGTCTTTACCATAGTGGAGTTTGAAGTGTGACTGTTTGAGGTTGTGGACAGGTGACAGGTGTTTATACTGATAACAAGTTTAAACAGGTGCCATTACTACAGGTAATGAGTGGAGGACAGAGGAGTCTCTTAAAGAAGAAGTTACCGGTCTGTGAGAGCCACAAACCTTGCTTGTTTGTAGGTGACCAAATACTTATTTTCCGCCATAATTTGTAAATAAATTCTTTAAAAATCAGACAATGTGATTTTCTGGATTTGTTTTCTCATTTTGTCTCTCATAGTTGAGGTCTACCTATGATGTCAATAAGAGGCCTCTCTCGTCTTTTTAAGTGGGAGAACTTGCACAATTGGTGGCTGACTAAATACTTTTTTTTCCCCACTGTATTTATGTACAGTCATGGCCAAAAGTTTTGAGAATGACACAAATATTATATTTTCACATGATCTGCTGCCCTCTGGTTTTTATGTGTGTTTGTCAGATGTTTTTATCACATACAGAAATATAATTGCAATCATATTATGAGTAACAAAAGCTTATATTGACAGTTAGAATGAGTTAATACAGCAAGTCAATATTTGCAGTGTTGACCCTTCTTCTTCAGGACCTCTGCAATTCTCCCTGGCATGCTCTCAATCAACTTCTGGACCAAATCCTGACTGATAGCAGTCCATTCTTGCACAATCAATGCTTGCATTTTGTCAGAATTTGTAGGTTTTTGTTTGTCCACCCGTCTCTTGATGATTGACCACAAGTTCTCAATGGGATTAAGATCTGGGGAGTTTCCAGGCCATGGACCCAAAATCTCTATGTTTTGTTCCCTGAGCCATTTAGTTATCACCTTTGCTTTATGGCAAGGTGCTCCATCATGCTGGAAAAGGCATTGTTGATCGCCAAACTGCTCTTGGACGGTTGGGAGAAGTTGCTCTCGGAGGACATTCTGGTACCATTCTTTATTCATGGCTGTGTTTTAGGCAAGACTGTGAGAGAGCCGATTCCCTTGGCTGAGAAGCAACCCCACACATGAATGGTTTCAGGATGCTTTACAGTTGGCATGAGGCAAGACTGGTGGTAGCGCTCACCTCGTCTTCTCCGAATAAGCTGTTTTCCAGAAAATCAAAAAGGGGATTCATCAGAGAAAATGACTTTACCCCAGTCCTCAGCAGTCCACTCCCTGTACCTTTTGCAGAATATCAGTCTGCCCCTGATGTTTTTTCTGGAGAGAAGTGGCTTCTTTGCTGCCCTCCTTGAGACCAGGCCTTGCTCCAAGAGTCTCCGCCTCACAGTGCGTGCAGATGCACTCACACCTGCCTGCTGCCATTCCTGAGCAAGCTCTGCACTGCTGGTAGCCCGATCCCGCAGCTGAAACACTTTTAAGAGACGATCCTGGCGTTTGCTGGTCTTTCTTGGGCGTCCTGGAGCCTTTTTGGCAACAATGGAACCTCTCTCCTTGAAGTTCTTGATGATGCGATAGATTGTTGACTGAGGTGCAATCTTTCTAGCTGTGATACTCTTCCCTGTTAGGCCATTTTTGTGCAGTGCAATGATGACTGCACGTGTTTCTTTAGAGATAACCATGGTTTACAGAAGAGAAACAATGATACCAAGCACCAGCCTCCTTTTAAAATGTCCAGTGGTGTCATTCTTACTTAATCATGACAGATTGATCTCCAGCCCTGTCCTCATCAACACCGACACCTGTGTTAATGGAGCAATCACTGAAACGATGTTAGCTGGTCCTTTTAAGGCAGGGCTGCAATGATGTTGAAATGTGTTTTGGGGGATAAAGTTCATTTTCTAGGCAAATGTTGACTTTGCAAGTAATTGCTGTTAAGCTGATCACTCTTTATAACATTCTGGAGTATATGCAAATTGCCATTATAAAAACTGAAGCAGTAGACTTTGTAAAAATTAATATTTGTATAATTCTCAAAACTTTTGGCCATGACTGTATAATAGAACTAAAGCACCCTAAAATGTGTAGTATCAGGCCGCAATTTCACCCCAATTATACAATTAGGGATTAATGGATATACTTATGTATAATAAAACGTGAGTACCTTAAAATCTGTAGCATCAGACCACAGTTTTACCCCAATAACAGAATTAAGGGTTACTGTTACTAAAATCTGTAGTATTAGATCACTTGGTAACCCCAATTAGTGCAGCAAGGTGTCATACAATAGCTCCTATTAAACCGGCGTAACACTGTTCAATTGGTCCCTGCTCTCTCCCAATAGTGTGGATAATGCCTCAATATTATATCCCTACACTACAAATAAACTGTCCCTGAACTGCTCAATAGTTATTTTTTGTGTATAAAGTCTTTCCTACACACTGTCCCTAGCGCCTGTAACGTCTCTCCCTGCACTAAGTTTACTGAAAAATGGCGGAGGCAGAGCAGGAGAAAACTTTATAGGGCTGTGACATCACATTGGCTGGCTATCTGCTGATTGGCTGTCTGCATGGCATTATGGGGCCCCCTTGTTCCTGGGCTTTTTACTTCCTCTTTCTAACATATGCAGCAGCCATTTTAGAAAAAATATGATTCGTTACCACGAAGCATGAGGAAATTCGGGGCAAATCGAATTTTCCTGAAATTTGGATCGATTTCCACCCCATCAACTTTGATTCACTCATCTCCAGTGGATACTGAAATGACAGGATCTATTTTTTTGGGTTGTTCTTCTGACGGATCAGAAGATGGGAAAAATAAATATTGATGTCAACACAAACTTACTGCTGCAACCCTCCGCACTCTGTCATGGCGCCACTACTTGTTCTCTAACAATCTATGTGGACAGCAGATGGTGTAAAATGAGACCGCTCTTTCACTTTATAGTAGAATGAGTGGGTAATACAATACCTTATCTATCAATCAATGTGGACACCTCACAAACAGTCAAATGAGACGCGTTTTTACAATTTAGTAGAATCAGTGGCTAACAGGTTAACTAGAAATCTGTGAGGAAACAGGAGACTGTGAAAAATGAAACAGCTCTTTCACTATATTGTAGAATTTTGGGCCACTGCATGGTTAAGTACATTATACCTGACGCAAACATTCACACTTCAGTTATTTGGTCAGTTAATTCCAGCAGTTACTGTATGCTGAGCATAAATCAGGAACTAATCCTACTCGCACATAATGTATTGTAATGGATTAGGTTGTGCAGATGGCGTCTGCTAGGTAGACAGGCACAGTTTAGCAGGCACACAATAGAAATTTCAATCCAAGCCGCAGGAAGTTCATTTAACTGACCTCAGCCAGTTTTATTCTCAGGTTGAGGTACAGAGCATAAAATAAAATATAACAAACAAAATCCTATGCCTGTCTGGCTCTAACTATACAGCGGGAATCCTCACTAACCCAGTGCTGGCCTAATACCGGGCACCAAACAAAATAGCAAAGTCCATACATCTTGAAGTACTCTCACAGGCTCCAGGCAGATACACCTTGCTCTCAGCCTTGGAACAAGTTGACTGGGCTCCTGACTTAAAATAAGACCAGCACACCTGAAGACTAATTAATATGGACAGCACAAAACCCGAAATGTCCGGATAGAGTGGGGGCCTACCCTTCTCTCCCCACTCCAGCAAACCAGGCCCTGAAAGTGGGTTTTCAACAAACCCTAACAGACAACAGCAGATCTCTGCCATCCACATCCTGGTTGCTTTTATTAAAACCAGGTGAAAGGGGAAAGTGATCCCTAAGCTTAGTCCCAACCCCTTTGCCTGCCTATTGCCTACTCAGGCTAACTCCTGAGTCAACAACCTGAAGACTCGAAATACACTAGCAAAAGTGCAGGGGAAAGGGAAAACAAACAAGACAGACAAACAAGAACCAAATGGATATTCAGATAGCCGCGTCAAAACCAGGAGAGAACGTTAGGAACAAAATCAGCAAGCAAAGAATAGTCACAAAACACGCCAAAGGTCAAAGAACAAACTAGGATCAGAACTTCAGAGCACAAATGACAAACCAGGAAGTAGCAAGGAGACTCCAAACACTGGCAGCAAGGCTCACATTTGAGGTCCTTAAATACCTAACAGACCCCACCCAACCAGCTGACTGGGAGGAGAATGTAAGGAACAAAACTTAACACATGAGATACCAGATGAACCAGAAAATAAACACAGACTATATTGCTCACGTTTTACGGCGACCAGTAACAGGCCGCGAGCGAGTGTGCGCACCAGCCACGTCCCTGGCACTTATGATCGTCACGTGCGTCCCCTGCCTGGGACGCGCATCCACAGCCAGAGACCGTCGGCTGGAGGAGGAGCCTGACGAAATAGAGGAAGAAGCCTGGCCACGGGCAACCACATCGCCACCAGAGTCAGAGACAGGACCAGCAGAACGGGTGCAATGACTGCCGGTCCTGACACAGTGATAGATTTTAGAGACAGGGCAGGAGGCAGTTTGTCACTGTGTAACTTAGGCTGACTCAGATAAATTGGCAGCAATTTTATTGAGCACTGCAGCATTTAAATGCACTGTACTCATTTAATTATTATCTTCATCACATAATTCCTCATGAAAAGCAGTCGAGCTACCTCTGGGAGTCTGTTGCAGCCATGATGTTAGTCGACATACTTTTACTGTGAATCAACAGTCTTCATCGCCTTATTCACAAGCACAACAAATCGTTTACCATATAACACCTGGTGCCTATAGTGTGCTGCCTGCCTGCCTGCCATATTGTTGTGGGTCACAGTTACAGACTGTATATTGTATCCAGTTGATCACCAAGGCAATAGTGTTTGATGAAGGCCATATTTTGCTTTGTCGTCTTACAACTGATAAGCCGCAAGAGAAGCTGTACAGCAGATCCGTTTGCATTTTGCATCCAGCAGCAAATTTCCCATCGGATACCTCGACACCAACTACAACTGGGAAAAGTAGTTAGTGACAATGTCAGGAACACTGACAATGTCAGGAACATCTGCATTTGGGGAATATAACACATGCCTCCTGCATGGTGCATGTTATATATTTGATTGTGCAAACATTTTTTAAAATGTTTCACGGTTTGCAGCAGGTGATGACCATGTCAGTGATTTTATTATGCACCAGACCACCACAGCAATGAGAGCATGTGTTATGTTGAGCTCAGTCAGTAGCAGTTCATCAGGGACACATGCTGCCTAATGAGGCTCTCCCAAAAGGCCACCCGATTAGTGAGTAGGGAGAACAGCGGCATCAATGATGTCACCCCTAATATTTATGTTGGAGTAAATTCTCCCAATGATGCAAATGGGGATAGTGAAAGAAGAACAAAACATTTTGCTCACCATTTTGCTGTTGGGGACCTACAAGTTTAGGATGAAGTATAGGGTGATGGGTTGCTAGAACTGGACCAGGATTAGAAAGAGTGGTGGTACAAGCACAGCTAAGCGGGGAGGATGACATTCATTGTAGTACACATAATGATGATGATGCTGACCATGAACAAATATTGTATGTATATAAAACATATATACAAATTAACACACATCTTTACTTACCTTTTCTACAGGAAGATGAAGTATGTCAGGAAGGCAGACAGAACAGCTCAGTGTCTGCAGCTTCCCCCTCCTGTTTTCCCTGACTGCTGACAGTGGCAAGATACTCATCATGTTTCAGGTTACTGCAGTAGGATGAGGAATGGGCAAAATCAGTCATATTGGGGATTTTTTTTAATAAGGCCTGCAGAACAGTCAAGACTGGAGAGAGTGACCTCTGCTCCTGCTTCCTGCTCTGTTAAAGCAGATGGGGAAGCTTAATTTCACTAAAGGATCCTCCAGTCCTCCAAGCCAGTTTGACCCTGTCTTTAAGGAATACTTCTAGGGTTGTGGTCATTTTGACCCCACAGGTGTTTCACAGAATTTATTAAAGGGGATGCCCTATCTTGTCATTTCCACAGCGAGATGGGACTAAGCACTTGCCAAGTGGCCAAGCTTACGGAAAACGTCAAGGGACTCATATACAGAAATAACTTTTTGTGGATGTATTCTTAGACAAATTTGGTGTTAATGACGGGCCTGATTTTGAATAGTTAGTCAAATATGGGGTCATTACTGTGCATTAGGGATGAGCGAACTTTTGAAAAGTTCGCTTCGCTTCGGCGAACTTTCGTGAAGTTCGGATTCGTACGAACCGAACCTAAGACGAACCTTGCTATAATGGCTGAATAATTGCTGCTACAATAATGGGAGTCTGATAGGGTATAGTTTCGTTTACTTGCAGTTGCTATTACAATGAAAAAAGTGGAAAAAATCCAAGTGACTTCAACAACGGCGACGCAAAATATACGCATACTTGAGAATTTACACTAATGCGTACGCTAATGCAAACATTCCCGCACAAATAACGAACATACAGTCTAGCGTTGTCAAAGGTACGCTACTTAACTGAATGAATATGTACGCATTAGCATACGCATACACTGCGTCTGCGAACATTCCTACTCAAGTAACGAACATACAGTCTAGCGTTGTCAAAGGTACGCTACTTAACTGAATATGTACGAATTAGCGTACTCATACACTGCGTCTGCGAACATTCCTACTCAAGTAATGAACATACAGTCTAGCGCTGCCAAAGGTACACTACTTAACTGAATATGTACACATTAGCGTACTCATACACTGCGTCTGCGAACATTCCTACTCAAGTAACGAACATACAGTCTAGCGTTGTCAAAGGTACGCTACTTAATAATGTACACTAATGCGTACGCTAATGCGTATGAATTCATAAAATGCGTGTACACATTAGTGAACATTCTTAAATATGCGTATATTTAGGGTATGGCGTATGGCATATTCCATACCCTAAATATACGCATATTTTAGAATGTTCGCTAATGTGTACGCATTTTATGAATTCATACGCATTAGCATACGCATTAGCGTACATTCTCAAATATGCGTATATTTTGAGTCGCTGTTATTTTAACCAGATTCGTTACGAACTTTCTCAAAATTCGGTTCGGTGACGAACCGAACTTTTGGGAAAGTTCGTAACGAATCTGGTTCGTTACGGTTCGGTTCGCTCATCCCTACTGTGCATTATTCTTTTAATGCAAAAACTAGAGGATGACTTCAAAGCATGACCAGGTCCTAGCCATATGGTAATTTGGATTATTATACAAAATATTCTCACTACAGTACTGCAAGGTCCTTACAAGGTCCATGTGTAGCACATGGCTCCTAAACATCATAACCTCAGATACATCTATAGGAGTACAGCTGGAGTATGATGATGTGGTGTTTTGAGCAATAAATTTCAGGGAAATAAATTAGTTTGAGCATCATTATATTAAGAGATGAGCAAAGTATTGTAAAATTCAACTCGGCTGCTTCACCAAATTTTACATGAAGATATGGTTTGTGACAAATCACTTAGTCACAAAGCACATTTCTTTGTAAGTAATGGGTGCAGTGACAGGGAGCGGCGATTGTGCCGCTCCCCGTTATTGTACTTGCCTGTCTGTTGTTTATTATTGCTTGTAATTATGTACTGGATTATTATTATTATACACTTCATTGGTGATAGCAGGTGTTATTCCTGCACATACGTCTATACAGTAGACTACTATAATACACATTACTTTTGTAAGAATTACAACATTTTTGGTAAACCACTGGTGACCATATACCACTTCTAGGTCTCCAATACTGATTATTTACTGACTGACATATATCTGTTTGTTTTTACACTATATGAACTCAACTGTTTCTGAGAACCATGTTATTACTTTTTGTGACGCTTCTATGTACCATATTATCCATATTATGATGTCATCTTTATTGTAAATATTCTCTGATTCATATTGTATCAAAATACTTCTTTATTGTATTTTTTTGGCTGCAGTCTGAAGAAGGTCAATAAGGCCGAAACGTTACATTGTGCCGCAGTTCCTCTGAATAAAACTTACCTGAATTTTGCACATACGAAACCTACTGTTTAGTTAGCACCCAGATGGGCAATGACTTTTGTTTTGTTGGTTATGTTCTATTTTGGTACTTTGGATTCACTCAAGTGACTGTATAATTTGAATGTGAAAACTGTCATCATCACTCCTTTCACACACAGATGCCAACAATAGCATTACTGTTATCATTAGTTGAGGATCACAGATCAATGATCAGAGGCACCTAGGATGCAATCTTTTGCAATTGATGATTGATAACGTTGTTTGCATATATCTTTTAAATGTTACCATGGTATCTGGGAGGTTAAAAACCAGGTGCGCAAGCTCATAGCTGTGCTGTGGCTCCCCCCGGCAAGGAATGGGGGGATCTGAGTGTGTGCAGAAGCCACTGTACTCAGGTGTGGTACAGGGCTGCTGCACATTAGCAGCTGTGGCAGGGGTCCTTAGGAACACAGAGTAATCCCCTAGACTCCAATGCAAATACATTGGAGTCTATGAGAAAAGCAATCTAATGATTGCTTGCTGTAGTTTCCTAGAGAAACTATTAAAAAGTGTAAAAAAGACATAGTAACATAGTAACATAGTTTATAAGGCCGAAAAAAAACATCTGTCTATCCAGTTCGGCCTGTTATCCTGCAAGTTGATCCAGAGGAAGGCAAAAAAAAACAATTTTCCCCACTTTAGGGGAAAAAATTCCTTCCCGACTCCAATCAGGCAATCAGAATAACTCCCTGGATCAACAACCCATCTCTAGTAACTATAACCTGTAATATTATAATATTATTACACTCCAGAAATACATCCAGACCCCTCTTGAACTCTTTTAGTGAACTTACCATCACCACCTCCTCAGGCATAGAGTTCCATAGTCTGACTGTTCTTACCAAACCTTCTTTCCTCCAGGCGCAGAGGATGTCCCCTCGTCACGGTCACAGTCCTTGGGATAAAAAGATCATGGGAGAGATCTCTGTACTGACCCCTGATATATTTATACATTGTTATTAGATCACCCCTCAGTCGTTTTTTTTTTTTTTTCTAAAAAGAAAAGAAAAAGAAAAAACAGATAAACATTCTAATTATTTCCCTTTCCCCAAAATGAAAATAAAAATGCATAAATAATTTAAAACATTAACATCATGGGCATTGCCATGTGGAAAAACACACATACTATTAAATTATATAATTCATTAAATGGTAAACAGCGAAAAAAAATAAAAATGAAAATTTGCCATTTTTTCGTCTCTTCACCTCTCACAAAAAATTGAATAAAAAGTGATAAAAATGTCTTGCACACCCCAGAATGATATTAATAAAAAGTATAGCTCATCTTGCAAAAAAATGAGTCTCCACACAGCTCCATACACACAAAAATAAAGTTATGGGGGTCAGAATATGGCGCTGCAAAGGAAAATTTAGTTTTTTTTCCCAAGGTTTTTTTTTAAATTTAACATTAAAGCACAAGTAAAACTATACATATGTGTTATTACTGTAATCATACTGACCCAGAGAATAAAAGTAACAGGTCAGTTTTACTGCATATGAAACAATGTGAAAAAAACCCCATAAAACTGTGGGATTATGTTTTTAATAATTCCACCCCACTTTGAATTTTTTCCCACTTCCCACAACATTGTATGCAATGGGAAATGGTGCCATTAAAAAGCTCTTCCTGTCCCGCAAAAAATAAGCCCTCATACAGCTGTGTGAATGAAAAATCAAAAAAAGTTATGGCTTTTGGAGGACGTGGTGTAAAAAACAAAAATTAAAAAATTGAAAATCACCAGGTCTTGAAAGAGTTAAACACAGTGACCCCCGTAATGGTGTGCCGTAAATATACATCACATTGCATATTTATGACATCTATATCATAAATGTAAAACAGTTGGTGCCAATGAGTTAAAGGGGTTGTATCACCGTAAGAACTTAACTAAAGTATGTGTTTGGTCTTACCATTGGAACCCCACCAATCACATGAATGAAGTGCTGGAGTCCCCAGAACAAATGTAGTGGGTGGTCATGTATGCTCACTGCTGCTCCTTTCAACTGTAAGGGACTGCTGAAGAGTGTTGAGCGAGCACCTCTGTGCTCATATGCTCGGGTGCTCTGGCCGAGCACTAGGGGTTGCTCGAGTGCTCGGCCGAGCACCTGAGCATAATGTTAGTCAGTGTGACTAAACCAGGCACCCCCCACTCGGAAGCGGGGAGGGTGTCTGGTTAATAGAAAAAGGTCAGAATCGCGACTTCTCCTCTTTTACTCCTTTCACTCGTAAAAGTATGCTAATTAACTGAATTTGTACGCATTAGCGTACAAATTCGTATGCATTAGCATACAAATGCATACGCAGTAGCGTACAAATGCGTACACATTAGCATACAAATGGGTACGCATTAGCATACAAATTCGTATGCATTAGCATACAATGCGTAGCATTAGCGTACAAATCAACATTACAGTGAATGCCAGTACTCTCCCGCACATTTATACGAACAAACGTGCGAGGAAGAGACTCGAGCATTGCGCTCGAGTACACTCGGTGTTCGGCCGAACACTGAGCGGACCCGAGCGTAGGCATGATCGGCCGAACAGCGAGTTCAGCTGAGCATGCTCGCTCAACACTAAAGCCGAGCAGTGTATTCTGTTTTTGTTCTTGTTTTTTTGTTTTTTTCAATAGTCCCATGGAGTACAGTAAAGTGACAGTACACATGCAAGACCGCTCAATTGTCTCCACAGACTGGAGCACCTCATTCTTGTAAGGTGTGGCTCCTAGTTGGCCTAGTGTCAGAGTCAGATATGACATCAACTTCATCCTGCAATGAGTGAGAGGAGGCGTGAGTCATCCATTCCACAACATAATCCTCTTTGTCCTTTGGAAGTGATGGAAACATTGACCCGCTGCTATTACTACTAATATTACTACTGGCTGGATGGCTGGTGATGCTACTACTGTTTGCATTACTACAGCTGCCCACATTCTGACTCTTGGATGACAAGGCATGGGTCTTTCCTTTTCCACTCTTCCATTTATCAGACATTTTATGAGGCCAATAAATGAAGTCAACTTTCTTTCAGCATTGTGAGAGTTAATAATGTATACTAATCCGCTCCCTGTTCAGCAGATAAGGTGATGATCAGCCTTCCTATTTAGCTGTAAA
This sequence comes from Rhinella marina, assembly GCA_900303285.1. Lineage (NCBI taxonomy): Eukaryota > Metazoa > Chordata > Amphibia > Anura > Bufonidae > Rhinella > Rhinella marina. The sequence continues at coordinate 8,268 of ONZH01004800.1, read as the reverse complement.
CCTAAAAAAAGGCAGCAAAAAAATCCTACAATTAAATCCACAAAGGGCATCCGCCTCATGCACATATACAACAGCAAAAAGTTTTGGCAAAGCAAAAAAGCCTAAGGCAACACATTAGACAAAAAACACCGATAAAAAATGCCAGACCGCTACCAATATTTCAAAAAATATACCACAAATATTTTATTGATTAATTATAAATACATGACATAGTAAAAACATATGCAGGAAAAGGCAGCATCAGCAGAAATGACTACACCAAAGGAAAAGGAAATGTCCCATTGAAAATAACATAGAAATAAAGTGCAAGTGCATATTCACATATCCCTCAAAAAAAAAAAAATGGACAAACAATTTACCCATGGTGTGTCAGCTCCGCGATGGCGCCAGCCCCGACACGCGTTTCGGCGTACCTTCGTCTGGAGGTCAACGCCAGTTCCAGGCGTTCTTGCCGAATAGCGGCCGGAACAGTGCCGTCTCTAATTATTGTTAATGGTGCTGGCCGTTCTCCCGTTTGTGTCAGGCAAATTCACTAGTGTGAAAGAAAGTACTCTTAGATATATGCCCCTTCATAGTTAGAGCTTCTTCCTCCTACACAGAAACTCAAAGACGTGCCCATGCTGCAGCTACTCTCAGTGGGCGATATCCAAAGTATTCCTACCGCACCGTGTTAATGATATTAAGAAAGTTATTGCGACGATAACGTTATCTATTGCTATAAATACCTTTTTAGAAGAAAAAAATATGATATGGCCCCCCTCTCACACCCATAATATCTTCATAGTAGTATGTGTTAGTATTAAAAAGTGTCATTATCTAACAATTGTGTACGTTTTTATATTTTCGAGGCAGGACAGCCCCTGAATTAACTGCAGCCTCTAGTAAGTGTAAAACATATTTAATTTATTTTTCATTCAAGCTACGTGGGAGTGCAGCTGCAGTAAGAGAACTTGTGGTTAGGAATGGTATTCTCCCGCCCCAAACTATTCCCATGTAGCTACAACTGTTCATTAGAGTTGAATGTAAGGCCATTATTTAATGATTTTTGACAGCTGCTGCACCACAGAGGAGCTCCTCTGACCCTCCTCCAGTCCAGCGAGAGAGGACCCCACCTGCCCCTCCAACTCCACCACCCTAAGTTCCAGAGCTAGAAAGTAGGTAAAATAAAAAGTGTAATGGGTGGAACTTCTGTCTTCAAAATATAAGCTAAATTTATGTTTTATTTTTGGTAGCTCCAACCGTCCGGGGAGCTGATGAATTTTCCCCAGGACCTTGGGAAGACCACCAATTATGGGTGTCTAGTAAGTACAAGCCCCTAATTCACAGAAGTTTAATATTTTCAAGCACTAGGATCATGCCACCCAACAAGTTATTGATAACTGGACTGTGTACACATTATGTTCTCCAAGTGGTTAGTGAAGCAGACATATCACAATAATTTAAAATCAAGGTAGTGAAAGAAGTAGAAACTTGTTACACCCCAAAAATATTTAACAAAAATGTGTCATGCATAATCACATAATATTATAGTACATTGGCAATCTGTTTTTAACAAAGTGAGAAACAGTCCTGCACCTCACATAGATCCAGAGATCTGACCCAATTACTCTGCTACATCAAGCTGGTTACTCAAGGGTATTGTGACTAGTGTCTATTCTGCTGCATGTCAGGGCTCGTGTCCATCTCTCCCTATCACAGCTCAGGACAGGAGGCAGTTGAAGAATTAAACTGAGCATGTGCGGTCTTCTCAGTGAGCAGTTCAAAGAGATAAGGAAAAAAAATGGCTTAATAAAGATAGATCTAGTAGATATACAAAATATTTAATGACATGCAACTGCTAAAGTATTCAGATCCAGGTGCTGGTTTGAAAGTTTAGAATATTTTTCGTGGGACAACCCCTTTAACTCGATCATACTAATTATATTACTGTTTCCACCCCTACAGATATACCCACTGACTTTGAGGTGGAGGCCGCCTTACAACGATTTGGCATGCAGCTCCATGCTGCCTCCCGCCTGATTCGCGGCCTACAATTGGAGCTCCAAGAGCTGCAAGCCATAGTGGCCAGTCATCGCCAAAGGCCTACATAATTTTTATTTTCTTTTGTTTTTTTTATTTATTATTTGTTAAAAGTCAAAAGTTGTTGTTATTAGTAAAATAATTCTTCTAAAACCTGTATTTTGATTGTTTTTTTTAAACCTTTAACCCCTTTCTGACATACTGTGAAGAAATATTGTTAGGAAACAGATATTGACTTGTACATAAAGTGCAAGTGCTGCCAAAAATTACACAGAACAGGCACTCCAATACAACGGGTATAAAGAAGGGCCTCATTCACATTGTGAAACAATTGTTCTTGTCCTGGGACTCATACACTCATAAAGCCTATGCACAAAGTGACAGGGCTGCCAAAAATTACACGGAACAGGCACTCCGATACAACGGGTATAAAGGAGGGCCTCATTCACATTGTGGAACAATTGTTCTTGTCGTGGGACTCATACACTCATAAAGCCTATGCACAAAGTGACAAGACTGCCCAAAATTACTAGGAACAGGCACTCCGATACACCTTTTATTACACATAAAGGAGGGCATCAGAAACACCGGTTAAAAATTAAGATTGATGGCCTGCTGGTGAGCTGACCATTGTAAACATTATGGTTGAGGGCCTGCTGGTGAACAGACCCTTTAAAAAATTAAGGTTGAGGGTCTGCTGGTGAACAGACCCTTGAAAACATTATGGTTGACGGCCTACATGAGAAAACAGTGTATCCAATACACCCTAAAAGTGTTCAGCCACTTTCCTGTGGTGGAGTAGCGAAGTCAGGGGCAATCCAGGTCTTGTTCATCTTGATAAGCGTCAACCTGTCAGCATTGTTGGTTGACAGGCGAATGTGCTTTTCAGTAATTATGCCCCCAGCGACACTTAAATACCCGCTCAGACAAAACGCTGGCTGCAGGGCAGGCCAGCAACTTCAAGGCGTAGAGCGCCAGTTCGTGCCACGTGTCCAGCTTTGACACCCAATAATTATAAGGCACAGAGGGATCGCTGAGGACGTTAACACGGTCAGCTAGGTACTCCTTTACCATCTTCCAAAACTTTTCCCTCCTTGTCACACTAGGCCGCTCATCAGGGTGAGGCTACTGGCGGGGTGTCATGAAAGTGTCCTAGACCTTGGAGAATGTTGCCTCTCCTTTGCTGGAACTGCTGTGTGTTCCCCTCGTCTCCCCTCCTCGGGTGGCCAAGGAACTACGTGCTCTGCCGCCTGTGTTCTCAGCTGAAAATTTTTGGAGCAATTTTTCTACAAGGGCCTTCTGGTATTGCACCATTTTAGTTGTCCTCTCCGCCACAGAAATGAGAGATGAGAAGTTCTCTTTGTAGCGGGGGTCGAGAAGGGTGAACAACCAGTAATCGGTGTTGCCTAATAAGTGTATATAATGCGAACAGTGTGCCAACAGACAAGGCTTCGCTCTCCTCACCAGGAGAATGACCCTCAATCTCCTCCTCCTCATAATCATCCTCATCAGCCCATCCACGCCGAAGAGATGGTGCAAATCTGCTCTGGGTACTACCCTGTGTAACGGTGGCAACCGTTTCATGCTCCTCCTCCTCCAATTGGCGCTGAGAAGACGAACCGAGGGTGGTCTGGCTATCGCCCTGTGTAGGGTCTTCCTCCATTTCCACACGCAAAGCGTCTGCCTTTATTGTGAGCAGTGAGGTTTTAAGTAGACACAGAAGTGGGATGGTTACGCTGATAATTGCATTATCATCCTGATTTTCTTTCCTGATTCGATCCTGATCTGGATCCATTCATTTCAATAGGTCCTGAAAAAATCAGGATCTATCAGCGGCGGTGTGCTGTTTCTCACCCAGGCAAATAAGCTTTAGCACGCCCTGTTGCCTCTTCCCCACTGCTGTGCTACACTGCTTCCAGCTACTCACTGAAGTCTGACTGGTGCTGCAAGATTGTAATTCTGCAGTGGAAGTGGAGGAGGAAGCGGAGGAGGAGTTGCAGCCACTAGTGTAGGTGGTGGCGGAAATATGGACAGAACTAGTGCCTTCAATCCTTGGCGTCGGTAGCACCTGTGCCATCCCAGGGGATGACTCGCTCCCAGCCTCCACAACGTTCACCCAGTGTGCCGTCAGGGAAATGTAGCGTCCCTGGCCACAAGCACTTGTCCATGTGTCAGTTGTTAAGTGGACCTTCCCCGTAACTGCGTTGGTCAGGGCACAGGTTATGTTTCGGGACACATGCTGGTGTAAGGCGGGGGCGGGACGACGTGAAAAATAGTGGCGGCTGGGGACTGCATATCGAGGGACAGCCACCGCCATCAGGCTGCGAAAAGCCTTGCTGTCCACCAGCCTAAACAGCAACATTTCCAGGGCCAGCAATTTTGAAAGTTGCGCGTTTAGTGCTATGGCCTGTAAGTGGGTGGCAGGGTATTTGCGCTTGCGTTCAAATGCCTGTGGTAAGGACATTTGAACGCTGCGCTGGGACACTTTAGTGGACGTGGTCGCTGAGGGTGTCTGCAACGGTCCAGGTGCAGGGTGGGAGGCATCTGGGTCTGCAGCTTCGGCAGCATGTAACTGAGTGGAAGAAGAGGCAGTGGTGTGACCTGCAGACACAGGTGGTAGACCCTGCTTTCATGTGGCGTATCATGCTGGTGGTGGTCAGGTTGCTGGTGTTCATGCCCCTGCTCATCTTGGTACGGCACAGGTTGCAAACGATAATTCTTTTATCATCAGCACTCTCCTCAAAAAACCGCCAGACTGCGGAACACCTACCCCTTGGCCAGGGAGATTGCCGCAAGGGTATGCTGCGAGGAACAGTCACAGGCCTGGTTAGCGTGGCCTGCCTTCTCCCTCTTGCCATCCCACGGCCTCTTGCAGCCTGTTGCGGTGCTGCAGATCCCTCCCCCTCTGTACTGCTGTCCTTGCTCGGCTTGCCATCTTGCCAGGTTGGGTCAGCTATTTCATCGTCCACCACCTCCTCTTCCACTTCCTCACTCTGCTCCTCCTCCTGACATGGTGAACGAATGAGAACCTGACTTAACTGCATCTCATCATCAACCTCTTTAGACGCTAATTGCCTTTGACTTATTGGCAACTGTGTCTCATCATCATCCCCCTCGGGAGAAAATGCTTGCCCTTCCCCACCCTCATCTTCTTCAGACTGTGGATGATGAAGAAGTTGAGAATCAGGCCACAATATCTCCTCATGTGCCACTTCAGGCGGGCTTGGCGACAGGCCCAAATCAATGAACGGTGATGAAAAAAGCTCGTCGGAATAACTGAATGTGGGATCATTTCTTTGCCCAGATTCGGCATGGTGGGAGGAAGGAGGATCAGGGTGAGGATGTGGTTGCCCAGACTCTTGGCTACTGAGACTAGACTTTGTGGAAGAGAGGGTGGTGCTTAACCGACTGGAGGCACTATCACCTGCAATCCAACCGACTACCTGCTCGTGCTGGTGTGGCTGCAGGAGTTGTGTCTTGCGACGCCCGGAAAACTGGGCCAAGAAGCTAGAAGTTTTGGATAACTTAGTTTCTTGTGCTGTGCCAGCAGGCACAGTATCACCGCGCCCAGAGCCATGGCCTCTGTCTGCAGCATCAGCAGGACGCCCACTTCCCCATTCCTTACTGCTCACCTTGCGCATATTTAACTTGCAGCGCTTCCCCCCCACAAACAGGAAAGTAAAAAAAAATGGCAGATATAGATAGATAGATATAGAAGTAGCCCTTAAAAGGGATTTTGGGTCTTTAAAATAATAATACTACCCCTGTCTAGCGTGGAAATCTTTCCCTACACTCTCCCTCCCTATTTGCGGCAGCTCTCCCTGTCTAACAGTGGCAGGGAGCACGTGACCGGGTGCTTTATAGCACCCGATCATGCTCTCCCGGTCAGCCAATCAGTGTAATGCCAGTAGCTAAGATCCCTCCCAGCATCTTAGCGTACAAATGATAAGATGCGTACGCTAAAGCGTAGCAGCGAACAAACGTGCTGGGAGACTTGAGCATTGTGCTCGAGTACACTCGGTGTTCGGCCGAACATGCTCGCTCAACACTAGTTGCTATGTTTTTTGTTTTTGTCTAAAAGAATCCACCAGTCCATAGAAAGGACACTCTGCAGCTGGAAAAAGGAGAGCAACTAAACTGATAAGGGGCATGGAGGGTCTTAGTTATGAAGAAAGATTTAAATAATTGAATTTATTTAGTCTTCAGAAGAGACTTCTAAGGGGAGACATGATTAACCTATACAAATATATAAATGGGCCATACAAAAAATACGGAGACAAACTGTTCCATGTCAAATGCCCTCAAAGGACAAGGGTGCACTGCCTCCCACTGGAGAATAAAAAGTTCAGTTTCCAGAAGCGTCAAAGCTTCTTTACTGTAAGAACTGGGAATCTGTGGAATAGACTTCCTCAGGACTTGGTCACAGCAGGAACAGTGGACAGTTTTAAAAAGGGTTTAGATGAATTCTTAAAAGTAAACAACATTAATGGTTATGAAAACGTGTAGAATTCTAAATCTCATTACCTACTGGGATTCATGTCTCCACCTATTCCTTGGTTGAATCAATGGGTTTTTTTCAACCGTATTAACTATGTAACAAAATATGATTAAAAATTTTGAAAACTTAGCAAGATTTGAAAATGTATGCTTTTAAGACAGACCACCACACACACACAAAACATTTTTAACATTTTCTATGTTTCTACTTGATGTTGGCATCATTTTTAACAAGTACTTTTTTGGGGGGTGTTATAGGGCCATTTTTTAAAGCCTAAAATCCTTTTTTAGGGAACAATTCCCTTCTGAATTTGCTTTCAGAGGCCTTTATATTACAACTCCCAATAAATCACCCCACAAAACTGCACCCCTCAAAGTATTCAAAATAGCATTTAGAAAGTTTGGAACCAACTCAAAGCAACTCAAAGAACTTTTTTCATTTCAGTAACGTCTGAGATTAATGCTAATATGCTGTGAAATTCAAATAAAGAATATTAGGATCAGTAGTCTACAAAAAAAAGTCCATCTTATTTAGACACCCTTTCAGTCGATTAAAAAACAATAAAAAATGTTCTGTGCAAATGTAAAATAAACCTGTTAGGCCTCTTTCACATGGATGTCACGGATTCAGTCCAGATGCGTTCTGGAAAATCCGCACGCATCCGCATGCAGTCGCAGTTAGTTTTGGACTGCGATTGCGTACGTTCGTTCAGTTTTTTCCCCTCGGGTGCGAAGCGTTTTGATGTGTTTTTCACTCGCGTGATAAAAAACTGAATGTTTACAAACAACATCTCTAAGCAACCACCAGTGCATCACGCATTGCATCCGCACTTGCGTGCGGATGCAATGCGTTATTCTCGCAGCCCCATTCACTTCAATGTGGCCAGGGCTGCGTGAAAAACGCAGAATATAGAACACGCTGCGATTTTCACGCAACAGCGAACTGATGAGTGAAAAACATCGCTCATGTGAAAAGCCCCATTGAAATGAATGGGTCAGGATTCAGTGCGTGGAAATCTCACCCGTGTTAAAGGGGCCTTAATATACTGTATATTGAAAAATTCACAGATAACCCAATTTTGTTTGCTGTCGCTTTGTTACAGGAGTTCTGAGCCTCCTTTTTAACCTGTAATGGTGCAAAACAGCTAAAAGTATCACAGAGCGTTCTCCCTCTTCCTGTGTGTCAGTTATGTGTATAAAGAGCTAAATGTCAGCCACATGTTCAGGGTTCTGGTGCAGTTTTTGAAGCCAAAACCAGGAGTGAATTAAAAAAGAGGAATGTTTTTTTTCTGTCCTTTATACTTTCTCTCCTTTTTTGATCCACTCCTGGCTTTGGCTTCCAAAACTGCATCAGGAAACCTCACTGTGTGGCCGTACCGAAAGGGGTTGTCCAACACCAATAAATTTTGTTTTTAAATATATTGTCAATAGAGATGAGTGAGCATGCTCGTCCGAGCTTGGTGCTCGTTCGAGCATTACGGTATTCGTAAGTGCTCGATGCTCGGACGAGCATCTCGCCATGCTCGAGGAAATGGCATCTCCCGCATTTTGAATTTTTGGCGCCTATAAACTCAGCCAATCACAAGCCAGAAGACTCTGCGGTACACCCAGCATCATGTGGGGCCCTTACATGTCGATAGCAGGGGTTGGCTGGCCTGATAAGGTGACCCTGGGATATACCAGTGACTGCCCGCGGTGCTCGGCTCAGATGCTGTCTGGATGTTGTTAGGGACAGATCTGCTGCGTTTCAGG
>ONZH01004799.1:0-73524 GCA_900303285.1 Rhinella marina | reverse complement strand
TCCTCCGGACCATCAGGGAGGAGATGATCATGGCTGACCCACGTCAACTAACGGTGGGAAGTGGTAGCAGACAATGGGAGGAACATTGTCTCTGCAGTGCAGCAGGGAGGGCTGAGTCATACACCTTGTATGGCACATGTGATAAACCTCATAGTGCACAGGTTTCTTAGATCATTTCCTGCACTACAAGAACCTTATGAGGATGTCACGCAGAGTGTGCAAACACTTCAGCCACTCCTACACTGCAAGGAACACCCCTGCAGGATCCAGAGACAGCGCAGTCTGCCCCAACATCGGCTAATCTGCGACGTGCCAACACGCTGGAATTCTGCCCTCCATATGCTGGACCGCCTGTACGAGCAAAGGTCAGCCGTTACAGACTACCTCATGGGGCAATCAGGCAGCTTCACGCCACACTGCGACTTCCAAGTCACACACTGGCAGATGATGCGTGAAGTCTGCCAATTGTTGATCCCTTTTGAGGACGCGACTTGTTTGTGAGCAGGCATGACTATGGGATCAACGACATCATCCCACTCGTCCATGTTCTGGAAAGTGCGCTGAAAACCATCATCAGCGAGGATTCCCAGGCCACCACTCCAAGGCTGAACATCGCCTTGAGCCCAGAGATGGATGAAGTGCAGATGGAGGGTGAGGAGGAGGAAGATGTCTACGCCCAGCCATTCCACACACCGCCACCTGGCTTCTCTGCCTCTCAATCACAGGAGGAGATGGAGGATGAGGTGGTAGAGGAAAGGAGGAAGACCCCAGCAGACCCTGGAACTATACCGAGGACAGTGGAGAGGAGAGGCGCTCATTGTCCTTGGTGCAGATGGCAAGGTGCCTGCGGGAGTGTCTCAGGAGTGACAGCCGGATTGTGGACATCCGCCAGAGGGACCAATACTGGCTGGCCACCCTGGTGGACCCTCGCTTCCGCCGCAAAATGGCTGAATTTTTTCCGCCATCAGAGAGGGAGGCAAAACTGGGGTACTACCGGGACCTACTCACCAGTCAGTTGGTCTCAACTTACCAGCGAGACCAGCCAGGTTCCCAGACAACATCCGCTCGGGGGAACCAGCGCGCTCCACTACCACCACCACTAGTGGAGGCGTGAGAAGTCGCTACAGCCTCCAATCGCTGATGAGCGATTTCATGCAGCCAGCTGCTGAAGAGGGGACACAACACCGGACTCATGGCGTGGACCAGCATGAGCTCACCCACCAGGTCACTGCCTACCTGGATTGTACCCTGCCCCAAAGTGTCACCGACCCCGTGCAGTACTGGGCAGAGAAACTTGACATTTGGCCTCAACTGGCAGAGTTTTCTTTGGCTCTGCTGTCCTGCCCAGCCAGTAGTGTTGCGTCAGAGAGGGTGTTCAGTGTGGCGGGTAACATCATAACACCGCAAAGAACGAGGCTCTCTTGCCACAGTGTTGAGATGCTGACTTTTCTAAAAGATGAATCGTGCCTGGATTACATCGGATTATACCACCCCCCTGCCTGATGTGAATGACTAAGTCATCAGTCACCCGTCTTGCATGGCAATCCGTGTGTCCAAGAAACTGACCTTAATATCCCAAATATGTGCCCAACGTAAAAATCCGTAATTTAACTTATTAAGTAATGTTCCCCCCTTAGACCCCAAATTAAACAAAATCACCTTAAAAATTCCCTACTTAATTCGGATACATTTGAATATTTCAAGAACCCCATCTCCAAAATTAATGCCCATGGTGTGTTGGCCATTTAAGATCTCACACCAGCTTAATGCCTCACACCGTGCACCGTCCAACCAATACCCCAAGAACAGTACCATCCCTAAAATAATCCCCACGACTATTCTTCACAAGTGGGGATTTCACCGTTTGTGAACTATAGCCGTGGGGTTCTATCCCCTGGCAACCGTGCAAGGAACACTACTCACCGTTTTGTGAGCGGGTAATAACTGTTCTTGAGGTATTTTGTTGATATCATGAGAGTACTAAAATCTGCACCGCAAATCCGATGGGGTTCTTCTCTGTGCGAATGATTTCACGCCTCTCATGCAGTCACGCGTGGAATAAAGGCTGTCTATGGGTATATATCACGGAGGCTGCTGTCCTTCACTGTGATATAAAAAAACCTCGCACACTTAGTTACAGCAACAAACAGTTGCTGAAAGGCAGGTTAACTTGCCTTATTTACGGGTGCCTTTACAATGGGATGCTTTTTTGGGGTTCTCTGCTGCCTAAAATCCACAGCGCATCGTTGGCTGATTTATGCACCTTCAGTACTATGGGGCTGGACGCAAATACCCAGTTCAGCGCAGAACTGCGTATGTCCGGACGGCACCATAGTACTGAACGCCGTTTGGTGAACGGTATAAAAATGCCCTGTGGATTTTACTCAGCAGACCCGCAGCCCCATGTGAAGGTACCCATAGGGTGAGGTTTTTTGGGAGTGACCAAAGAGAGGGCGGGAAGGTCACTCCCATACCCCATCAGGGGTTTTTTCCCCCTACCCACATTTTAAAAAGATAAGTCCAGGCAATTAATAACTTTCTGTGCCCTTACTTGAACCCAGAAACTTTAAAGGGAACCCTGTCATCTCCGAAACACCCCCTGAACTAGAGTAAAGTGTATAGTGTAAGTGATGCTGCCAGACTCACTTCCATTCCGACGCTGTGACCTAAGTAAAATGCACTCAGTGGACCGGTGCTCACTCACATTACAGAGTCCACTGAGTGAGAATGAAGGTTTGTGGGAGCGTCTTAATATAACTATAGTTCATTCGGACTTATTCCCTTTAAGCCAGCTGGTGACAGCACTAAAAAAACACAAAAGCATACATCCATTGGGTTGGGCGCTGCACTCGGTTAGGACATCAAACTGGTGTAACAAAGATATATATATATGTCTCGCCAACAGCCATAGGCCCAGATTCAACAGGTTTGACACCAGAGTAGTTGCGTCAATTTGTAAAGCGAGTGCCAGTGAGGTGTCCATTTCATGAAAATTGGACACGTATTTTTTGGATAATGGAACTGGCGTAAAGCCTTCTTGAATCTGTGCCTTTTTAAATGTCCTTTATTCACCTCATGGATTCTGTGGGTGAGGTTGTCTGTCTATTTAACCGTATCCGTATCCTACTAGACTAGCTGTAATGTTACAGGGTTTTTTTTTTAACGTTGACTGTCCTGTGCTGAACTCTACATCAACATTTTGTCATGTATAAAAACTGATTTTTACAAGCGTGCATATTCTTAGCTTCCAACTTCAGTTCTCTGTACTAGGCCCTTCTGGGTCCAAAAGAATACTGCTCCTACTAATGCCCCCACCGTCAATTGTCTATTTGGAAACATACTGGGTGCAATCAAGAGCTGCTGAAGCTGCCTCCTCAACTTGTCTCTTCTCACCATCTGGCCCTGGGTGCTATAATGTTTGGGTCTTCGCCCCATTGTCTTTCCAACGCAAGGGTCGTTCACCACAAGTCCCTCAAATAAGTTTTAGGGTCTGTTCACCACCAGGCCTTTACATAATGTTTAGAAGGGTCTTTCCCCACCAGGCCTTCTACCATAATGTTTCAAGGGTCTGTTCACCACCAGGCCATCAATCTTAATTTCAGGCTGTGACTGAATCCCTTCTTATGTGTAATAAAAGGTGTATCGAGTGCCTGTTCCTGAATTTTTGGCTGGACTTGAGCTTTACGTACAAGTCATCAATATTTCATAAAATTTTCTTCAAAGTATTCGTGGGTTAAGGTTTTAAAAAAACACACAGGTTAAAGAAAAATTTTTAAAATTACAAATTATTAATAAAAAAACATAAATAAATAAATATTAAACTGGAGGTTGACGACGCTCCCAACAATGCTTGCATCGCCGACACCTCTATTGCAGGCTTCGTTGGATGCGGGAGCAGCATAGAGCCGCCATGATCTTCTGACTGCCTCCAATTCGAAGTCTGTGGGGATAGCTGTAGGGGTGGAAACATTAATACAATTAGTATTATCTAGTTAAAGGGGTTGTTGCACAAAAAATATTCTACACTTTCAAAGCAGCAACTGGATTTGAATACTTTAGCAGTTACATGTCATTAAATATTTTGTATATCTACTCGAACTAACTCAGTTATTCAGTGAAATGTATTTTTATTGAGCCTTTTTTTTCTTATGTCTTTGAACAGCTCACTGACAAGGTCGCACATGCTCAGTTTAAATCTTCTCTGCCTCCTCAATCTTAAACTGCCTCCTGTCCTGAGCTGTGATAGGGAGAGATGGACACGAGTCCTGACATGCAGCAGAATAGACACTAGTCACACTACCCTTCAGTAACCAGCTTGATGTAGCAGAGTAATTGGGGCAGATCTCTGGATCTATATGAGGTGCAGGGCTGTTTCTCGCTTTGTTAAAAAGAGATTGCCAATGTACTATAATACTATGTGATGTATGTCATCTTTTTCTTAAATATTTTTGGTGTAACTCAAGTTTCTACTTCTTTCACTACGTTGATTTTAAAATTATTGTGATATGTCTGCTTCACTAACCACTTGGAGAACATAATGTGTACACAGTCCTAGTTATCATAACATGTTGGGTGACATGATCCTAGTGCTTGAGAATATTTCACTTATGTGAATTATGGCTTTGTACTTACTAGACACCCATACGGCATGGTCCTCCCAGGGTCCTGGGGAAAACTCTGCCTCCCTGACGGTTGGAGCTACAAAAGATAAAGCATAAATTTAGATTCTATTTTGAAGACAGAAGTTCCACCAATTACACTTTTGATTTTAGCGGACGCCGAGGTGACTAAGTGATGGCGTCTATGACTGACGAGCGATGGTGCATTAAAGGGTTAATGAACTCAGCGTGCAGTAAGGTGAAAAAATGGTTCTGCCCGCGGGGGTGTTTCTCTTGTGGACACTGTTTCTAATTACCAGCAAGAGGGTGTTTCTTTTAACCCACACCCCTGCGTCCTGGATGGCTGAGGTGGTGGTAGCGGCTAAGGGGTTAATAGGATGGCCCTGATAGGGGGACGGCCTCTTCTCCAGCATCTTCACTGACAGCTTCCCACCCTCCCTTCCCCATTATTTCATCTTTTTCTTAACTTTTTCTGATTCATTTCTGGTTTGTTTCAGTGTTTTACATTGCAAGTCACAACAGAGGTCGGTTGACGATTTCAGACGGAGAAGAAGGCAGACTTGCCCACAGAACGCTGTGGGGCATAGCGCTTCAATACTCCGGGTTATGGTGTTTTATGGTCAACAAGTTGAAGTTTTGGATAAGATAAGAAAATAAAGCTGTGACCGACCCTTACCCAACTTAAGGAGGTGTGTGTTTTATTGGCCGGCTGCGAGGGTGGTTTGGTGGGGGGTTTAGAGAGGTCAGTCTCGGCAGTCTACCTACCTTCTACCTCGGGGGCTGTTGGAGTGGCAGGTGGGCTCCTCTGTGGCTGGGGTTCAGGCGGGGTAGAGGGCCCCTGTGGTGGTGGCAGCAGCTATAAAAAAACATTAAATAATGGCATTTCATTCAACTCAAATGAACAGTTGTAATTGCTGATGTTGATACATGTGAATAGTTTGGTGCTGGATCCCATTCCTAAACACTAGTGCTCTTATATCACTGCTGCTGCACTCCCACATAGCCTGGATAAAAAATTATTTAAATATGTTTACACTTACATGAAGCTGCAGGTCCTGCCGGGGCCAACTGGCCTTGACGTCGTTGACGTCGCTGACGTCGCTCTGCAACATAAATCCATACACAATTGTTATGATGACCGTTTTTAATACTAACACTGTATACTACTATGAAGATATTATGGGTGAGAGGAGGGCGATATGATGTGGATGGGCATTTAAAGTTAAGGGATCATAGAATATCTGGGATGCATATTTGATGGAGGGGGCATTTCTTGGGAGGGTTGAATGAATGAATAAAAGATGTCTGTGTGTCACATTCTGCAGGTACAAACATAACAATATAAATACAGCACATACAATGCACTAGTATACCATAGCTCCCGTCCCAACCGTTCAGGATTAGGCTGGACTGTCAGGATTTTAGCGGCTGAGTCCGGGAATGGGTGGCTATGGTCCCGTGGTCAGCTGTCTTTGCATCCATAAGAAGCAGAGACGGGTGACGGTAAGCAGGGAGCAGTCCCTTCACCTTCCCCGACGTCCAGTGTAATGTCTCCTTGTGTCTGCCCACATACAGTATAATGTCTTCTCCTTGTGGCCCCAAGTGTTTTTTTATTCTAAATGGGTATTATTTATTGCAATACATTTCTTAATATCTTTATTGCGGGAATATTTTTGATATCGCCCACTCCAGACACATTAGATGCAGCATGAGCACGTCTTTGAGTCTGTGTGTTGGAGGAGGAAGCACTAACTATGAAGGGGGCATATATTTAAGGGTACTTTCAATACTAGCGAGAGAGATCCGGTGGGCTGCTATGGCCAGGAACAGCCCAACGGATCTCTCCGGATCCAGCATTTGCCTGACACAAAAAGGAGAATGGCCAACCCCATCAACAATAATGGGTGACGGTGCTGAACCGGCCGCTATCCCAGCAAGAACGCCGGGAATTTGCAGGGCAAATACCGCGGATCAGCCTGCCGGATCACCACCACATATGTGAAAGTAGCCTAAGGCAAATTACTGTGAAGGGGCACGTATCTGAGAATATCTTCACTTGTTTGAGTGGAGTTAGAGGCGTGGCCTAGCATGAAAGAAAATTTCTGCAGCGCACCACGCACGCCCACGTTGTCCTTCTATACGGTTTTTCATTGTTGGCACTGGTATCAGGGTTGCCAACCAAAATTTTTTTTTTTCTGGACAACTTTGGACAACATCCCAAAATCATGGACGGTTAACATTTTTAAAGGAATAATTTGAAAACCATAATGAAGGATAAATATAAAGTAATAAAGGTCTATAGCTCAATATACTGATCAGAACTCATTACCACCATTTACTGTAAGCTGAAAAATGATGATAATTACCACCAAAATAATCTAGTATAACCAGCCTCTAAAAAATCACAGACTTTTTTCAAGGACATTGGAAAAAAGTTGCCTATTTTTACGGACTGTCCAGAAATTTGTGGACAGTTGGCAACCCAGACTGGTATATATACAATACAGTACACTAATTTATTAACATGATTTTACTTTTTAAATATTTTGTTACTTACCCCTTCTTATCTCCTCCCGTATCTCCTTTAGCCACTCTGGGGTTTTTATTTTTAGATCCGACCATCGGCGTTGGATCTGGCCGGAGGTCCGCACAGTCCTACACCTATGTAGGAGGCCTCGGATCACCACCTCTATGACCTCCTTTTTGTGCACATGTTTATGGGGGTGTGGTCCATCATAGTTCTCCCGGTCCATGACACGGACCATGTATTTGAGCTCCTCTGAGCTAAAAGCAGCTGCTCTTCTTGCCATCGCTAGGCCTCTACGTCGTGCGTGCGTGCGTATGTGCGTACGTACGTGCGTACATACGTACGAATATTACGCTAAAGATTTGTACGCTAATGCGTACGTATTCCGTCAAGTAGCGTACTTTTAACAACGCTACACTGTATGTTCGTTATTATGAATGTTCGCATTAGCGTACGCATTAGTTTAAATTCTTAAATATGCGTATATTTTGCGTCGCCGTTGTACAAATCACTTTAATTTTTTCTACTTTTTTTCATTGGAATAGCAACTGCAAGTAAACGAAACTATACCCTACCAGACTCCCATTATTGTTGCAGCAATTATTCAGCCGTTATAGCAAGGTTCGTTTTAGGTTCGGTTCGTACGAATCCGAACTTCAAGAAAATTCGCCGAACCGAACCGAACTTTTCAAAAGTTCGCTCATCCCTAGTTGCCACTTTGACTTCTGATCTTGTGTCTTCTATTGCAGACTCAGAGTTCTTCTCCTACTACTATACCCCCAGGTAAACTCTTTGTCCCAGGTCATCTTCGGCTGAAGGTGTTAGAAGAGGTCCACTCCTCAGATTTGTCTGGTCAGCCGGGCATCGCGGGCACTGGATACTTGTTGTCCTGTACCTATTGGTGGCCATCCTAGCAATGTGATGTTAAGGAGTTTGTTAAGGCATGTGAGACCTGTGCTAGGGCAAAGGCTCCTCGACAACTCCCAGAAGGGCTATTACATCCGCTCCCTTTGCCCAACAGGCCCTGGTCTCACATTTCCATGGACTTTGTTACTGATCTTCCTCTCTCCAAAGGTAGGTCAGTAATCTGGGTTGTGGTGGATCGTTTTTCTAAAATGTGCCATCTGGTCTTGTTGAAAAAATTGCCTACAGCTAGAGTCCTAGCAGGGTTGTTTATCCGCCATATTTTACGCCTTCATGGAATTCCTTCTAACATAGTGTCTGACAGGGGGGTTCAGTTCGTGTCGAGGTTCTGGAGAGAGTTTTGCAATAAATTGGGTATCTCTCTGTCCTTCTCCTCCGCCTTTCACCCCGAGACCAATGGGCAGACTAAAAGACTTAATCAGTCACTTGAGCGATAATATCTTAGGTGTTTCGTTTCTGAATGTCAGGAAAAGTGGAGTGAGTACCTGCCCATGGCCGAGTTCGCTTTAAAAAATCATGACAGTTCCTCGACAACTGTCCCCCTTCTACTGTAACTTTGGTTTTCACCCCAGATATTCCGCCGTAACTGGTAACGAATCTAGATTCTCCTCGGTTAAGGACGTCGCTAATCGACTGTGCACAGTCAAGGCAAGGAGTCTTGAGACTCTAAAAAATGCTCAACTCAAGCAGATCAAATATGCAAATAAGAAACGCCGTCCTGGTCCTTAATACGTAGTTGGTGATAAAGTGTGGCTCTCAACTAAAAATCTCCGTCTTCGAGTACCATCAGCAAAGTTTGCTCCACGCTTTATTGGTCCCTACATCATCACAGAAATGATAAATCCTGTATCATTCAGATTGCGACTTCCTGGTTCTCTTCGTGTACATCCAGTATTTCATAAGTCTTTGTTGAAAAAATATATTTCCGCTGTGGTCGCTCGTTCTCCACCTCTACCTGTGGTTGTTCAGGGAGAGTTGGAGTTCGAAATTGAACGAATTATTGACTCTTGCAAAGTAAAGAATTCTCTCCAGTACCTTGTACATTGGAAGGGGTATGGTCCTGAGCAGCGTGTCTGGGTGGCTGCCAGAGATCTTTACGCTCCCAGACTCATTAAAAATTTCCACCAATCTTACCCTTCCAGAGGTCCTGTTGAGGGTCCGAAGGCCTCTCCCCCGGGGGGGGGGTCTGTCAGGATTCGGGGGCGCTGCGGCCCTCCAGAGGATGCTGGGCGGGTGAGGGTGTTCCCGTGTCCTGACAGGGGCGCGCTTCCGCAGCTGACTTTTCGTCTTTCTGCGAGGACGCGCCCTGTAGCTATGCGGCGCTCGTCCCGAGTGCAAGCCAGAAAATCCTCTTGTAACACATAGGTTCTTTAAGGGTTAAAGGTTTTGCTAAAGGCAAGGACAGTGGTTTAGGAGGAGTGTCAGGGTCTCACTTTGTGTCCCCCTGACCAACTCCTCACACCCCCTACGCTAGATCGTAGGGCGACAACTGGATGACAAAACCCTGTACTGGCTAGGGAGCGGGGAGTTGGAAGGACAGACAGACTAAACAAACACGTAACACAGAAGAATAGTTAACAGTCCGAGGTTGGCAACGAGAGAGCATAAACAAGCAAAATCACAATCCAAGAGCAAGTCCAATATACAGGCCAGGGTCAAACACAGGAGAGTAGAAGGTACCAAATCAGCAGGCAGAAGACGAAGTCCAAGATGCAAATCCACAGGTCAAGCACAAGGGTAAACGCTGGTGATGAGCCACAAAGGACAATCAAACACTGGCAATGCACTGGAGGGAGAGAGGAGTATTTATGCAACCAGAGATCCCACCCCTGTGCTCTGAATGGATCAAGGTCCAGAAGCCCGATCATCAACACCTGAGAATTAACCCAACATGAAGAGGACAAAACATGAGGCCGAGCGTCGACTGCCTAGCAGATGAGTAGAAGTGTGAATAAGGTATAAAGAGACTAGGCGTCGACTGCCTAGCAGAGTTAGAAATGTGAATAGGGTTAGCAAGAGACTAGGTGTCGGCTGGTTAACACAGCCAAATTCACACGAACTCTGACACATCCCATATGTGGTCGCAAACTGCTGTACAGACGCACGGCAGGGCGCAGAATATGACATTTAAATACCTCCTGATGCACTCAGAGTAGAAACTACAAAAAAGTAACCCAATTTTTTAAGTTATAGAATGAGGTAACACTTTTATATATGACTTTTGATTGCTCTATATTACGCTTTTTGTAAGGCAAGGTAGCAAAAAAATGGCTGTTCTGGCACAGTTTTTATTTTTTGTTTTCTACTGTGTTCTCCTGACAGATTAAATTATGTGCTATTTTTATAGAGCAGGTTGTTATGGAGCCGATGATATCAAATACTACTTCTATTTTTCTTTTGTTTCAGTTTTAAATAATTAAGCATTTTTTAAATAAATCATGTTTGTGTGTCTCCTTTTTCTAAAAGGCATATTACTTTTATTTTTCGGGCAATCATCTTATGTAGGGTCTCATTTTTTGCAACATGAGGTGACAGTTTGATTGGTACTATTTTGGGGTACATACTACTTTTTGATCACTTGGTATTACACCTTTTGTGATACATAGTGACAAAAAATTTATTTTTTTGGCACAGTTTTTTCTTTTTTTTTTTTTTATGGTTTTCACCTGACGGGGAAAATAATATTTTTATAGATCAGGTTGTTACGGATGTGACGATACCTAATTTGTCTATTTTTTAATATTTATTTTGGTTTTACACAATAAAAACATTTTTGAAACAAAAACAATCATGTTTTTATGTCTCCATTTTCTGAGAGCCATATCTTTTTTATTTTTTAGCCGATTGTCTTAGGTAGGGTCTTAATTTTTGAGAGATGAGAGGACGGTTTGATTGGTATTATTTTTGGGTAGATATGACTTTTTGATTGCTTTTTATTATACTTTTTGTTATGTAAGGTGATAAAAAATGGCTTTTTTTGCTCAGGTTTTATTTTTATTTTTTTACGGTGTTCACAGGACGGGTTAACTAATGTGATATTTTTATAGAGCAGGTTTGTACGGATGCGGCAATCCCTAATATGTCTGTTTTTTAAAATACATTTTGGTTTTAAACAATAAAATCGCTTTTGAAACAAAAAAATGATGTTTTTATGTCTCCATTTTCTGAGAGCCATACCTTTTTTATTTTTTAGCCGATTGTTTTAGGTAGGGTGTCATTTTTTGCGGGATGAGATGACGGTTTGATTGGCATTATTTTTGGATAGATATGACTTTTTGATCGCTTGGTATTACACTTTTTGAGATGAAAGGTGACAAAAAATGGCTTTTTTTAGCACAGTTTTTATTATTTTTTTTTTGTTGTTGACTAGATGGGGTGGATCATGTGATATTTTTATAGAGCAGGTTTTTACGCTCGCGATGATACCTAATATGTTTTTTTTTTCTATTTTTTACAATTTTATATGTCACTTTTTATGGGAAAAGGGCTGTTTTTTTTAAATTGAAACGTTATTTTTTTATTGTTAAAAACACTTTTATTTTACTTTTTTTTTTTAACTTTTTACTAATGTCCCACTATTGGACTTTAACATTACAGGGTCTGATCCCTGTTTCAATGTAGCACAATATATCTGTATTGTACTGCATTGTCTATCAGTGTATTACAGTGTATTACAGCCTGGGGGCTGGGTCTTTTTCCTGTAGCGATGGCATAGTGTAATTACAAGTAATCGCTCTATTCAAGTGAATGGAGCGAGTATTTGTCATTACACTGCACCGCGGAAACTTTAGACAGTAAAATGAACAGAAAGTAGTGCTAGCAATGATTGCAGCCTCCTCTTCAAACAGCTCATTGGCGAGCCCCCAACGATCTGATATTGATGACCTAATCAGATGATAGATCATCTATATGCATAGCCTGCAAAGCCTCTTTAAAAGGGGTTGTCTGGGTTCAGAGCTGAACCCGGACACAGCCCGATCTGCACTCATTCACCATGAATGAGTGGAGCATCATAGCTTTTCACACTCCAATGCTCCCCCTTGCCCTGCGTTGAATCGCGCAAGGCAAGGGAATTTTCTTGAGATCCGGTGACATACCAGGCTCTCCATGGGTAAGCTATGCAGAAGCTCTTGTCTAGCAGTGAGACAGGTGATGTCACTGGCAACATTAGAACTAGAGATGAGCGAGCACTAAAATGCTCTGGTGCTCGTTATCCGAGTCGAACTTTTCCCGATGCTCGGGTGCTCGTTTCGAATAACGAACCCCATTGAAGTCAATGGGAGACTCGAGCATTTTTGCAGGGGACCAAGGCTCTGCCTAGGGAAGGCTGGGTGAAAACCTGGAAACCTCAGAAAATGATGGAAACACCACGGAAATGGACAGGAAACAGCAGGGGAAGCATTCATGGATGCCTCTGAGGCTGCCTAATCCCACCATTACCCCAAATTCTCCTAGTGGGGCATGTGTGGTATTGATTCTTCTTAGTTTAAAATCGTATACGTCCCCTATCTTGGGACCATATATTTCATGGATTTTTCGACCACGGAAAAGGAAAAAGAGCTTGCTCTGGCCAGGGGGGTGTCTTTCCTACTGCAGCTAAGGGGACGTGTCCATGCTCTGCCTATCACAGGTCAGGAGGCAATTAAAAGAAGAACAAAAAAAAAATCTGTACAATATCTAATACGTCCCCTATCCAGGTAAATTGTTTGGAGAGAGGGCCTGTAGGTTGGGGGCAGGCTGGGGGGAAGGAGGTTGAGCTGGAAGAGCCAGAGGAGTGCCCCCTGGGCTAGCGTGTGTGGTGGTGACAACAGCCGGATGGATTTGGAAAAACTCTAGCATCAACCGGTACAGTATGTATTCTTCTGAGTTTAATACCGTATACGGCACCTATCCGGAAAAATAGTTTGGAGAGAGAGAAAGAGAGGAAAAAGACGTATTTTTAAAAGTGACGTTCAGTATAGATCAGGGGTGCACAACGTTTTCTGGGTGGGGGCCACATTGTCTGACTGAACCAACGTCAAGGGCCGAAAATAAAATTTAAAGGGGTATTACCAACTGAAATACTGTATTTATGGCAGATTGAAAACACAGTGTATACCATTAATGTCTAGTTACAGTTCCAGGAGTCCCATCTAATGGGAGAAATACATGAAAAATGCATGTGAGCAGCCACAAAACATGGACATACTTGTCTGTTACCAGATGGATGGGGCCACACAGAATGGTATCAAGGGCCGCATGTGGCCCCGGGTGGCAGGTTGTGCACCCCTGGTATAGATCAAGTGTGGTATGTGTTCTATGTATACTACTCAGTTTAATACCGTATATGGCAGCTATCCGGAAAAATAGTTTGGAGAGAGAGAAAGATAGGAAAAAGACGTAAATTGTTTGGAGAGAGGGCCTGTAGGTGGGGGGGCAGGCTGGGGGGAAGGAGGTTGAGCTGGAAGAGCCAGAGGAGTGCCCCCTGGGCTAGCATGTGTGGTGGTGACAACAGCCGGATGTAGTTAGAATGACGACAAAGGACCCCAACTTAAAAATTTAGCATCAACCGGTACAATTGTCAATTATGAGCTCGATCAAGTGTGGCATGACTTTTTAGATGGAGATTGCATGTGGTCACGTACTCCCTGGAACCCCATAGTCACCCCTTCTCTGATGTGCTACCCCAGAACATTCTCTGCCCCAATTCGCAAGACCTTTTGCAGTCTCCGTGTGCTGACAGTGGGTATTTACCAGTGTTGTCTGAGGAGGTGGTTGACAATGGCGAGACACAGATGTCGGGGGGTGAGTTAGTTGTATGGGAAGCAAGTTACAGTGGGGACTCCTTGGGGGGACTTTGTCATGATGGGACAGATTCAACTTGGGTGGATCAGGCACAGGAACAGATCAATTTTTTTTTTTGTGTTTATTTAACTTTTATTTAGCACAAATAACCACAGAGATATTTATTCGTTCTCTTCGCTGCGCAGTCTGGCGTTGGAGTTCGTCACTTTGATGGCGAGCTGTGCCGCTCTCTCCACAATGGTCTTTCGGTTCTTTGAGGAAACGTTGAGATCAGTGAAATTCAGTGAATGACGACGCAGGACCCCAACTTAAAAATTTAGCATCAACCGGTACAGTCGTAAATTATGAGCTTGATCCAGTGTGGCATGTGTTCTCTGTATTCTTCTCAGTTTATTAACGTATATGGCAGCTATCCGGAAAAATAGTTTGGAGAGAGAGAATGATAGGAAAAAGACGTAAATTGTTTGGAGAGAGGGCCTGTAGGTGGACCTCCGGAAAAATTGTTTGGAGAGAGGGCCTGTAGGTGAACCTCCGGAAAAATTGTTTGAAGAGAGGGCCTGTAGGGGGCCCTCCTGAAAAATTGTGGTAAAAGAGTGCCAGTTGGACATCTGAAAAATGGCGTTTTTTTGGTCAGCGTTAGGCAAAGATGATATGGAGGAGGAGGAGTAGGAGGAGTAGAGAAGATGATTCGGATACATAAGTAATGTTAATCTTTAGCTGCTTTCCCCCGGAGGAGATTTGAATTCCGGTGAAATCCAGGCTTTGTTCATTTTAATAAGCGTCAGCCTGTCAGCGCTGTCAGTTGACAGGCGTGTACGCTTATCGGTGATGACGCCACCAGCTGCACTGAATACCCGCTCTGATAGCACGCTAGCGGCAGGGCAGGCCAGCAGCTCCAAGGCGTACAGCACCAGTTCAGGCCACGTTTCCAGCTTTTAAACCCAGTAGTTGTATGGAGCAGAGTGATCGCTACGGACGTTGGTATGGTCAGCTAGGTACTCTCTCACCATCTTTCTGTACAGCTCCCCCCTACTCTGCCTAGACTGGGGACAGGTGACAGTGTCTTGCTGGGGTGACATAAAACTGGCAAAGGCCTTGGAGAGCGTTCCCCTGCCACTGCTGGACAAGCTGCCTGCTCGCCTCCTCTCCCCCGCTACTTGGCCCACAGAACTGTGCCCTCTGCCGCTAGCGGCGTCAGATGGGAAGAATTGTTTCAGCTTGTGCACCAGGGCCTGTTGATATTTATTCACTCTCATACTCCTTTCCTCTGCAGGGATGAGAGTGGAAAGGTTCTGCTTGTACCGTGGGTCCAGGAGAGTGAACACCCAGTAATCGGTGTTTGAAAAAATTCTTCTAATGCGAGGGTCACGGGATAGGCAGCCTAACATAAAGTCTGCCATGTGCGCCAGAGTCCCAACACGCAAGAATTCCCTCTCCTCACTGGCCTGACTCTCCATTTCCTCCTCCTCCTCCTCCTCCTCCTCCAAGTCCTCCTCTTCAGCCCATACGCGCTCAAGAGTTAAGGACTGAGCATTGGTACCCTCTACTGTCTCGCTGACATTCTCCTCCTCTTCCTCCTCATCCTCATCCCCCTCCTCCGATACGCGCTGAGAAACAGACCAGAGGGTGCTCTGGCTATCAAGCGACGTATCTTCCTCCACCTTCTCTTGTGACAAGCGCAAAGCATCCGACTTGATGCTGAGCAGTGAGTTTTTCAACAGGCAAAGCAGCGGGATGGTGAGGCTGATAATGGCGGCATCTCCACTGACCATCTGTGTTGACTCCTCAAAGTTGCTCAACACCTGGCAGATATCAGACATCCACGTCCACTCCTCATTGTAGACTTGAGGAATCTGACTGACCTGACTACCATTTCTGGTGGAAGTTGACATCTGGCAGTCTACAATCGCTCTGCGCTGCTGGTAAACTCTGGATAACATGTTTAATGTCGAATTCCATCTCGTGGGCATGTCGCACAACAGTCGGTGAGCGGGCAGTTGTAGGCGGCGCTGCGCTGCCCTGAGAGTGGCACCATCTGTGGTTGACTTGCGGAAATGCGCACAGATGCGGTGCACCTTGGTGAGCAAATCAGACAGATTGGGGTATGTCTTGAGGAACCGCTGAACTATTAGATTGAACACGTGGGCCAGGCATGGCACATGTGTCAGTCTGCCGAGTTGCAGAGCTGCCATCAGGTTACGCCCGTTGTCACACACAACCATGCCTGGCTTGAGGTTAAGCAGTGCCAGCCACACATCGGTCTGCGCCGTTATGCCCTGTAACAGCTCTTGGGCGGTGTGCCTTTTGTCACCTAAGCTCAGAAGTTTGAGCACCGCCTGCTGACGCTTACCCACGGCACTGCTGCTACGCCTAGAGCTACTGACTGAAGGCGCCGTGCCCACGGATGGTAATTCGGTGGAGGAGGAGGAGGAGGGGTCGGAGGAGGAGGAGGCATAGTACGTCTGAGAGACCGTGACCGAGGTAAGCTCCGCAATCCTCGGTGTGGGCAGTACATGAGCGGCCCCAGGGTCATTCTCAGTCCCAGCCTCCACCAAGTTAACCCAATGTGCCGTCAGTGAGATATAGTGTCCCTGCACGGCAGCACTTGTCCACGTGTCCGTGGTTAGGTGGACCTTCTCAGAAACAGCGTTGGTCAGGGCATGGATGATGTTCTGTGACACGTGCTGGTGTAGGGCTGGGACGGCACATCTGGAAAAATAGTGGCGGCTGGGGACCGAACACCGAGGGGCAGCCACCGCCATGAGAT
The DNA here is from genome assembly GCA_900303285.1 of Rhinella marina. NCBI lineage: Eukaryota > Metazoa > Chordata > Amphibia > Anura > Bufonidae > Rhinella > Rhinella marina. The sequence goes on along the minus strand of ONZH01004799.1, from coordinate 56,903 downwards.
TGCAAAAGGCCTCGGTCTCTACCAGCCTATAGTGCAGCATCTCCAGGCTAAGCAATTTGGAGATGTGGACGTTGAGGGCTTGGGCATGTGGGTGGGTGGAACTGTACTTCCTCTTGCGCTCCAGCGTCTGCTGTAAAGACAGCTGAACGCTGCGCTGGGACACGTTGGTGGACACTGTGGAGGATCGTGGAGGCGAAGGTGTGGTTTTCCGGCGGGAGGCGCTCGTGCCGGGGTCCTGGGCAGGGGGTTGACTAGCAGAGGCAGCGAGTGACGCAGGGGGTTGACTAGCAGAGGCAGCGAGTGACACAGGGGAAGGAGCAGTGGTGTGACCCGCAGGAGGTGGTGAACGGCCTTGGTTCCATTGAGTGGGGTGTTTAGCACTCATATGCCTGTGCATGCTGGTGGTGGTTAGGCTAGTAGTGGTGGCACACCTGCTGATCCTGGTGTGGCACAGGTTGCACACCACAGTCTGTCGGTTATCCTCACTTTCTTTAAAGAACCTCCAGACTTGCGAACATCTAGGCCTCGCCACGGGAGCTTCACTACAAGAAACAATTGCTGCTGATGCACCAGCTCTGGCCCTGCTTCTCCCTCTGGCCACACCACTGCCTCTTACAACCTGTTCTGGTGCAGCACTCGCCTCCGCCTCAGAAGCACTGTCTTCACTCGGCTTATCAACCCAGCTTGGGTCAGTCAACTCGTCATCCTCCGATTCCTCAGTCTGCTCCCCCTCGGACTTCCTGCCCTGACAACAACTTCACCACTGTCTGGCAACCGTGTCTCCTCATCGTCCGACACCTCTTTACAAACTTCTTCCACTAAGTCAACATTGTCCTCATCATCATCATCACCCACAGACTGCGACAGTTGGAAAACTTGGGCATCGGGAACGAGGTCAGCAGCAACCTGAGAAGTGGTTTGTGACTCTGGGAAGGGTCCAGAAAACAGTTCCTGAAAGTATGCCGGATCGCATTCTAAATTTTCCTTCGAGGGGGCAGACTGGGGGGAAGGAGGTTGAGGTGGAGGAGCCAGAGGAGTGCTCCCTTGGGTAACATGGGTGGACTGCGTGGAAGACTGACTGGTGGACAAATTACTTGAAGCATTGTCCGCAATCCACGACATCAGCTGTTCGCACTGTTCTGGTTTCAACAGTCCTCTACCACGTGTCCCTGTAAGTTGAGACATGAAGCTAGGGAGTGTAGCTCTGCGGCGTTCCCCTGCTCCCTCATCAGCAGGTACTGTCTCACCCTGCCCAGGACCACGGCCTCTGCCCCCTGCAGTAATTGAATGCCCACGCCCACGCCCTCGTCCTCGACCCTTAGCCCTGGGGTTCAACATTTTCTGTATATAAGTGTATTATATAAAAAATAAAAAATAAATGGGCCTGGTGTACTGAAACCCACAAACTTGTTCAGTCTGGTTTAATTAAGTGACGTAAAGAAAGTGTCACCTGGACAAAAAATACGGATTGGAGTGAGTGTGCTGAACTGTGACACACAGAATGGTTCCACGCAGCTGTGTGAAATGGATTTGTATCACTGAGCTAAGACAACAAAAAAACTATTTTTTTTAAATATTTTTTTTTTTTTTTTGGGAACGTGACGTGCAGGAACTATCGTAGACCTAACTCACACCCTGTTAATGGTGGCTATTTAGACTGCGACCCAGACAAATGTCGCACAGAGATTTTTGGGATCAAGCTATATACGTTGCAGCAAAAGACTTGGTTGTATTCAGTGACGTACAGAAAGTGTCACCTGGACAGAAAATACGGATTGGAGTGAGTGTGCTGAACTGTGACACACAGAATGGTTCCACGCAGCTGTGTGAAATAGATTTGTTTCACTGAGCTAAAACAACAAAAAAACTATTTTTTTTTAATATATATATATATATTTTTTTTTTTTGGGAACGTGACGTGCAGGAACTATCGTAGACCTAACTCACACCCTGTTAATGGTGGCTATTTAGACTGCGACCCAGACAAATGTCGCACAGAGATTTTTGGGATCAAGCTATATACGTGACAGGCAGCAAAAGACTTGGTTGTATTAAGTGACATACAGAAAGTGTCACCTGGACAGAAAATAGTGAGTGTACTGAACTGTGACACACAGAATGGTTCCGCACTGCTGTGTGCAATGGATTTGTATCACTGAGATATAACAATAAAAAAAAAGGGTTATATATGGTGATAGCTGCACTACTAGTGCCAGCCAGCCAGCCAAGCCAGGAGACAAAAAAAAATGTCTTGAACCCCTTAGAAGGGCTGTTGGGTTCTTTTGAGATCACTCCTGCCTAACAAAGAACTAAATGCAGGCCCTAACACTCTCCCTGAAACGCAGCAGCTCTATCCCTAACGACATCCAGACAGCATCTGAGCCGAGCACCGCGGCCAGTCACTAGTATATTCCAGGGTCACCTGATCAGGCCAGCCAACCCCTGCTATCGACATGTAAGGACCCCACATGATGCTGGGTGTACCGCAGAGTCTCCTGGCTTGTGATTGGCTGAGTTCATAGGCGCCAAAAAAGCACGATGCGGAAGTTGCCATTTCCTCGAGCATGGCGAGATACTCGTCCGAGCAGCGAGGACTTACGAGTACCCTAATACTCGAACGAGCACCAAGCTCGGATGAGTATGCTCGCTCATCTCTAATCAGAACAGAAGACCCACCTAGCAATGTCCAAATTTAAACAATCCTTGCCCAATGCAGTGCAGGGCAAGGGGGAGCATCGGAGAGTGAAAAGCTCTGATGCTCCACTCATTCATGGTGTATGAGTGCAGATTATGTTGTTGGACAACCCCTTTAATATTACACAAAAGGCCTGGCATCCTGAGCCCCAACAGATTTACTGTAATATTCACCAGAAAGTAGCTCATAGCTGCTGCAGATTTGACCTTCTGGTTCATGGACAGGCAAAAGATGTGACAAATGTATTATGAGGCATCTTACTACACTGCAGTTTTGATGAAGAAATGCCAGTCTTGGTAGCATGATGAAGAAATGCTCCTATGGTGGCAGTGTAGTCATTTTTGTTGTCATACCCCCCTATGCAAACATGTTAGTCATAATTTGAGATGTTTTGTGCTATAGAATACATTTGGGACATTTACAGCACTTGTGGAGGCATCAACTAATTCCCAACATGTGTTAGGTGTATATTTAAATTCACTTGAGTCAGATGTTTTGATAGCTTTAAATGTTAGCCAATGTGGGTGGAATTTCTGAACAACATAGGAGTTTCAGGTTTATCTTTTATGACTTATAAAGAGTTCTATCTACTTCTAACATCATTTCATTTCAGTATCTATTAGAAAAAAACAAAAGGACACAGTGCTTCATAGGGCAACCCCATTGATATAACTGGAATTGAGGTGGTAAAAGTATTCCCACAAAAAGTCCCCTGTGATGTCCTGAGAGCACAACACCTTTGTGTGCTTAAAATATAGCGTACTGCTGCCGTTCTCCCTCGCTGGTCTGCAGGACCATGTGTGCCAGGTCAATATGAAGAACAAACAGGGATTTTGCGGTGGATTAATCAGATCCTTGAAAAGCTGGGGATTGAAGGAAAAAATGCCACTATCATCCACCCTGCACTCGCAACTAAAGATAACCAATAAAGAGGCTAGACAACAATTTTGGCGTAGGAGTGGTCACAGTTTTATTTCTTAAACATGTAGCACCATTAAAAAGAAAAAAAACACTCGTTCAACCATGTTGACCAAGTGACCATCCTGTATGCAAGTAAACGCTGTCGAAGTGTGAGCAGTGACACCTTCAGAAGCATAATCCCACCAGCTATGACCTCTAGAAGATGACCAGAGCCAAACAGTAATACTGACAAACAGAATTGAATAAGGGAGGAGGGTATGGTCTTCACTATGGCTGAAGGTAAGACTGCGCACTTCCAGCCAGACCCTTCCTCTATTTAAACCCTAAACATAACTTCACGTCCACATTTGAAACAACCAGTGTTACTTCTACATTTTCTCACTTCCTCATTACTTAACTCCCTGCAGTCCTGGTCACCCTCCCTATGCAGTTTGGTGGCCATGATACTGTACTTCTCAGTAGATGCCTTATTCTGATGCAGTCAACCTAAAAACCAATGCATTATGGAACCGAACCAGTGCCTTCCTCAGGGTATTTCATTCATAGTACTGAAGCAAATGACATTTTATTTACCCTTGCATAGGTGAATAAAAGGAACTACTAACTTGCTTCACCACATACTTTCGAGTGCTGCCTCATTTTTGGAAGATATTTAGCAGGACACTGGCCTTGAGTCTTGGAGTGACAGCACCAACTTATAGGTATGCTGCTTTCTTCTGGTCTTTATATTTACATAGAGTGCAGACAGTGCTTAGAAGCAAGCACACGGTTACAGCCTACAGACCTGGACTCTGCAGGTACGTCATGGGTTTAGCGCCATAGTACACTTTCAGGGCTACTGTGCATTCCCAGGACACATCCTGTTCATTTCCATTTGGGAAGAAGAGAGGTGGTCAGACAAGGAGATACAATGCCCTGTCCATGCTCTCAAGACCCAGGCCAGCATAATAGGAAATTCACAGTAAAAGCAGTGCAAACACTCCTACACAATTGGCATATTTGTCTGGGTTTAAACATGTGCTGCATTTATTATGAGAATGTAAGAGTGAAACAGATATGTTTGTAGACTCATATTATACATCACCATTAGGATTAATTAATATTAACCTCTTAACCCTTTCAAGGTGATTTTTGTTTTCATTTTCATTTTTACTGCCAGCCTTCCCAAAGCCATAACTTTTATTTTTTCATTCATATAGCCATATGAGGTCTTGTTTTTTGCAGGACAAGATGTACTTTATAATGGTACTTTATAATTTACAGTTGTACACAATGTGGTGGGAAACAGTAATAAAATTCCAAATATGATGGAATTATGAGAAAAAAAATTCTGCCACAGTTTTATGTTTTTTTTTTTAAACACAATTTCCTATGTGGAAAAACTGACCTGTTTCTATTATTCTCTGGGTCATTATGATTAGAACGATATCACATATGTATAGTTTTTATTATGTTTTCATACTGAAAAAAATAAAACTTTATCAAAATTACCATTTTCTGTTTTTTTTTTTTTTTTTTTTTTAATGTGTATGGAGCTGTGTGAGGCCTCATCTTTTGCAGTACGATCTGTACTTTTTACAATCTGTACTTGATACCTTTCTGGTGTCTGCATGACTTTTTGAACACTTTTTGTTCAATTTTTTTGTGGGAAGTGAAGTAACCAAAAACAGTCAATTGGCCTTTTTTTTACTTTTTTTTCCATTTTGCCATTTGTGGTATAGGATAAATATTTGTATATTTTAACAGTATGGGTATTTTCACACATGGTGATGCCCATAATGTTATTTTTTTTAAATTATTTTAAATGTATTTTTATTTTAATTTTGGAAAAAGTGGGCAATTTAAATTGTATTTTTTTTTTACTTTTTTCTTTTTACACTTTTTAATAGTCAATTGCATACATTAGTCCTGGGTGCCAGCATTTTAAAACAGCAGGCACCCAATGGCTATGGCAACCATCCGCTTGCGAGAGGACACCATTTTTAAGTGCCCAACCACTGACGTAAATTGTAAATATACATTGGATAGTCAGGAAGGAGTTAAGGAGGTTTAATGGTTTGCATCAACATCCTTTAAAATAATAATTTATGAAGTTAGATGTCATTTTGTAAATTATTTCTTTTACAGTTGTTGCTCCTATCCAGTGGTGTGCCTAAGGTGTTTGGCACCCAGGGCGGGTTCTTTCTCTGGCACCCAACATACTTTAAAACATTGTGCCCATGCACAGTTGTTGTGCCTTCATTTTTCACACTCACAGTTGTTGTGCCCCCATTGTGCCCCTCTCACAGTAGTTATGCCTCATTGCACTCTTTCACCATAGTTATGACCCCATTGTGCCCCTCTCACAGTAGTTATGCCCCATTTCACTACTTCACCATAGTTATGACCCCATTGTGCCCCCTCACAGTAGTTATGTCCACATTGTGTCCTCCTCACAGTAGTTATGTCCACACTGTGCCCCCTCACGGTAGTTATGCCTTCATTATGCCTTTTCACAGTAGTTATGCCCACATTGTGCCCCCTAACAGTAGTTATACCTTCATTGTGTCGCCTTCACAGTAGTTATGCATTCAATGTGCCCCCTTCACAGTAGTTATGCATTCAATGTGCCCCCTTCACAGTAGTTATGCCCTGAATGTTTCTTTCTTCATAGTAGATATGCTCTCTCTGTGCCCACCAGAGTAGTTATGCCCTCATTGTGCCCCCCCACAGTAGATATTCCTTCTCTGTGCTCCAATAACATTATTTATGCCCTCATTGTGTCCCCCCTCGCAGTAGATATGACCTCTCTGTGCCCCCATAACAGTTGTTATGTCCCTTTGCAATACTAAGGCCCACTCTGTGCCCCCTTCAGAGCAGTAATGCTCACATAGTACCCCCTCAGTGTTAATAAAAAAAAAAACAGTAAATACTGGCTTTGTTCCTTTCCTGATGATCAGATCACCTCCAGCACTCCCTTGCAGGCACAGATTGCTCTGCAGCACTGTCTGGGAAGAGTACATAGGCAGATTCCCGGGCCTGCACACTCCTACACAGTCCAGATGGGTGATCTGTGCCTGCAGGGCTGAATGGTGAAGCAGCCCTGCAGACGGCCTCAAGGGGGGATGGAGCGTGGGGAACTGAACAGCCAATAAGTGAAAGGACCGCCAGCTCCTGAAGCTCTAACAAAGTTCAGCAAGATTTGCCAGGCCTCAGTGGAGCCCATAAAATTTAGCACACTACAGAGAAAATTTGAAAAATAATTTTTCAAACTAATCAGCTTCGGATAGCGCAGTCTGTACCCGACTCGCTCAAGCCTAATGATAATATCTGTAAGGTGCGGCAGAATATATCAGCGCTATATAAGTGAGTATAATAAATAAATAATAAATTATCCATCATAAGCATAGGCCATCAATGCTTCAGCCTCGGAGATTCCATTTGTGTGTAATAACATACTGATTTCTTCTGGAACACTTTGCAAAAAAATGCTATAATATATTACATAAGGATCTTTGAAGCCTGTATTAATTGGAGTTATTAAGTATAAAGTTTGTTCATAGAATAAGGTTGGAATTGCACTAAAACTGCTACTGTACATTGTAACTCATAAAAGCATAAAAACAAACATTTTTGAGCCACTTTGGCCAGTTTTCTAGTCTTGAATTTGGTGGTCTCAAGGGATAGGAGCTTAGGGAGCAGAAATGATTATCTTCCAAATGATTGAAAATCTAACTGGAGGCTTGAAATGTTACAGAATGCACCAGTGATATCCTGAATCTATACATACCTATGTAAATGCTTTGTAGATAAACATTTATTTAAATAAATACATTTTAATTTTGGCCTTAGGAGACTTTGACAAGTACATTTAACACAATTTAAAGTGTTATTTTGCTATGAAATCTGCACAGCTGTAATTCGAAGGAACTGAATCACACATAATTCCAATGGTTTCCAAACAGATAAAAAGAGGAATATATTTATAGAGAAACATGATTTATTAGACTTTCTATTGCTTTTAGGTGATCTTCTGCATATGCTTCCCCTTAAGCTTTGTCATGATTCTAATCCCTTAAAACAGAAATTCTATTTAATATAAAACGCTGATAACTCCTGTATCTTTCTCAAGCATTCTTATAATAGGAATAATATAAAAGAATATGATGTAAAATAATAGGTTATCAAAAACTACCAAGGAGGTGATAAAACCATTGTAGTTTCTGAGAATATGTTCTCTGATAAGTATTATAGACATTTCAGAGAACACTCTGTATCCTTTTTATTTAATGTATTTTAGTGGATGTATTATTGCTTGCAATAAATTATTTGAAGAAAAGCTTCTGTGGTTGCTGTCCACTATATATATATATATATATATATATATATATATATATATATATATACACACACACAGTGGGGGAAAAAATATTTAGCTAGCCACCAATTGTGCACGTTCTCCCACTTAAAAAGATGAGAGAGGCCTGTAATTGACATCATAGGTAGACCTCAACTATGAGAGACAAAATGAGAAAACAAATCCAGAAAATCACATTGTCTGCTTTTTAAAGAATTTATTTGCAAATTATAGTGGAAAATATGTATTTGGTCACCTACAAACAAGCAAGATTTCTGGCTCTCACAGACCTGTAACTTCTTCTTTAAGAGGCTCCTCTGTCCTCCACTCATTACCTATAGTAATGGCACTTGTTTGAACTTGTTATCAGTATAAAAGACACCTGTCCACAACTTCAAACAGTCACACTCCAAACAGTCACACTTCGAGCTGTCGAAGTACACCAGAAACAAAATTGTACACCTGCACCAGGCTGGGAAGACTGAATCTGCAATAGGCAAGCAGCTTGGTGTGAAGAAATCAACTGTGGGAGCAATAATTAGAAAATGGAAGACATACAAGACCACTAATAATCTCTCTCAATCAGGGGCTCCACGCAAGATCTCACCCCGTGGGGTCAAAATGATCACAAGAACTGTGAGCAAAAATCCCAGAACCACACGGGGGGACCTAGTGAATGACCTGCAGAAAACTGGTACTAACGTAACAAAGGCTACCGTCAGTAACACACTACGCCGCCAGGGACTTAGATCTTGCAGTGCCAGACGTGTCCCCCTGCTTAAGCCATTACATATCCGGGCCCGTCTGAAGTTTGCTAGAGAGCATTTGGATGTTCTAGAAGAGTATTGGGAGAATGTCATATGGTCAGATGAAAACAAAGTAGAACTGTTTGGTAGAAACACAACTCGTCATGTTTGGAGTGAATGCTGAGTTGCATCCAAAGAACACCATACCTACTGTGAAGCATAAGGGTGGCAACATCATGCTTTGGGGCTGTTTCTCTGCAAAGGGACCAGGACGACTGATCCATGTACATGAAAGAATGAATGGGGCCATGTATCGTGAGATTTTGAGTGCAAACCTCCTTCCATCAGCAAGGGCATTGAGGATGAAACGTGGCTGGGTCTTTCAGCATGACAATGGTCCAAAGCACACCGCCAGGGCAATGAAGGAGTGGCTTCGTAAGAAGCATTTCAACGTCCTGAAGTGGCTTAGCCAGTCTCCAGATCTCAACCCCATAGAAAACCTTTGGAGGGAGTTGAAAGTCTGTGTTGCCCAGCGACAGCCCCAAAACATCACTGCTCTAGAGGAGATCTGCATGGAGGAATGGGCCAACATATCAGCAACAGTGTGTGCCAACCTTGTGAAGACTTACAGAAAACATTTGACCTCTGTCATTGCCAACAAAGGACATATAACAAAGTATTGAGATGAACTTTTGTTATTGCCCAAATACTTATTTTCCACCATAATTCCACAATAATTTACAAATGAATTCTTTAAAAATCAGTGATTTTCTGGATTTGTTTTCTCATTTTGTCTCTCATAGTTGAGGTCTACCTATGATGTTAATTACAGGCCTCTCTCATCGTTTTAAGTGGGAGAACTTGCACAGTTGGTGGCTGACTAAATACTTTTTTTCCCACTGTATAAAAATTTTTATATATATATATATATATATATATATATATATATATATATATATGTATATATATATATATATATATATATATATATATATATACTACAAAAGAGCAGCAGCACAAGTCTTGAATGGAGATGGTGGTGCAATCCCTCACGGCTAAGGATATTAAGCCTGATGCATAGAATAATGGAGAACGAGGCAGCACTCGGATGTGATGAAAATAGTGGACCTTTATTCCAGACAACGCGACGTTTCGGCCGACTCAATGTGGCCTTTCTCAAGCATAAAACACTGCCAAAACAGACATTTTTTGGTCACCTTCCCTTACAAAAAGTGTAATAGCTGGTGATAAAAAAAGTGTATGTACTCCAAAATGGTACCAATCAAACCAGCATCTTGTCCCGCAAAAAATGAGACCCTAGCTAAGACAATTGCCCGAAAAATAAAAAAAATGTGGCTCTCTGAAAATGGCAGCACAAAAAAGATTTTATTTTGTTCAAAAATGCATCTAATGTGTAAAACTTACCAAAAATAAAAATGTTAGACATATTGGGTATCGCCGCATCAGTAACAACCTGCTAAATAAAAATATTACATGAGATGGCCCCCTAGGTGAATGGTGTAAACATTTTTTTTTTAAAAAACTATGCCAAAACAGCCATTTTTTCCCTCTTGCCTCACAAAAAGTGTAATAGCAGGTGATCAAAAAGGCACATTTAACCCAAAATGGTACCAATAAAACCGTCATCTTGTCCCGCAAAAAAATGAGACCCTACCTGAAACAATCGCCCAAAAAATAAAAAAAATATGGCTCTCTGAGAATGGCAGCACAAAAACAAGATTTAATTCTGTTCAAAAATGAAGCTAATGTGTAAAACTTAACAAAAATAAAAATGTTAGACATATTGGGTGTTGCCGCGTTCGTAACAACCTGCTCTATAAAAATATCACATTATATTCCCCCTCAGGTGAACGCTGTAAAAAAAAATAAAAAAAAAACTATGACAAAACATTTGTTGGTCACCTACTTTCACAAAAAGTGTAATAGCAGGCGATCAAAAAGGCGTATTTATCCCAAAATGGTACCAATCAAACCGTCATCTCATCCTGCAGAAATTGATACCCTACCTAAGATAATTGCCCCCCAAAAAATATGGCTCTCTGAAAATGGCAGCACAAAAACAAGATTTAATTCTGTTCAAAAATGCATCTAATGTGTAAAACTTAACAAAAATGAAAATGGTAGACATATTGGGTATCACCGCATCCGTAACAACCTGCTCTATAAAAATATTACATGATATGGTCCCTCAGGTGAATGCTGTAAAAAATAAATAAAAAAAACTAGGCCAAAACAGCCATTTGTTCCCCTCTTGCCTCACAAAAAGTATAATAGCAGGCGATCAAAAAGGCATATTTAACCCAAAATGGTATCAATCAAACCGTCATCTCGTCCTGCAAAAAATGAGACCCTACCTCAGACAATCGGCAGAAAAATAAAAAAAATAGGACAGTTAGAAAATGGCAACACAAAAACAAGATTTAATTCTGTTCAAAAAATCATTTACCGTGTAAAACTTAACAAAAATAAAAATGTTAGACATATTGGGTATCACCACGTCCGTAACAACCTGTGAATGCTGTAAAAAAAATAAAAAAACTATGCTAAAACAGCTATTTTTTCACATTGACTCACAAATGTGTAATACCAAGTGATCAAAAAGTCTTATGTACCCCAAAATGGTACCAATGAAAACGTCACCTCATCCCACAAAAAATGAGCCCCCACATAAGACAATAACTAAAAAAAAAAATCAATGGTTCACGCAAACCAATCCATCAAAATCTGTGTTGCAAAATCCATATGGCGCTCCTTCTGTTCTGAGTCCTGCCATCTGCCCCCACAGCAGTTTACCACCACATTTGTGGTGTTGCCGTATTCATGAGAAAATGGGTAACAAATTATGGGGTGCTTTTCTTCTTGTGACCCTTGTGAAAATGAAAAATTTGGGGCTAAAGCAACATTTTATTGAAAGAAATGAAACCTTTCATTTTCGCAGCCAAGTGTTTCCAAATTCCGTAAAACGGTTAGGGGGCAAAGTAGTCAGTACCTCCCTTTAATATATTCTTTGAAGGGCGTAGTTTCCAAAATGGGGTCACTGTTTGAGGGTTTCCACTCTAGGGGTACGTCAGGGTCTCTCAATTACAAAATGGTGCCTAAAAACCATTCTAGCAAAATCTGCCTCCAAAATCTGTATGGCGCTCCTTTCCTTCTGACCACTGCCACAAACCCATAGAGACGTTTACCACCACATATGGGGTATTTCTGTAAACTGCAGAATCCGAGCAATGTATATTGAGGTTTAGTTTGCTGTTAACACCTGCTGTGTTGCAAGAAAAAAATGATTAATATGAAAAATCTGCATAAAAATGAAATTTTTAAATTTCGCCTCCATTTTCCTTTAATTCTTGTAGAACACCCAAAGAGTTAACAAAGTTTGTAACGTCAGTTTTCAATAATTTGAGGGGTGTAGTTTCTAAAATGGGGTCATTCATGGGTGGTTTCCATTACGAAAGCCCCTCAAAATCACTTTATATCTGAATTGGTGCTTAAAAAAATGGTTTTGGAAATTTTGTTGAAAATTGAAAAAATGGCTTCTAAACTTCTAAGCCTTCTAACGTCCTAAAAACGTAAAATGACATTTATAAAATGATGCCAACATAAAGTAGACATATGGGGAATGTAAAATAATAACTATTTTTGGAGGTATTACTATGCATTTTGAAAGTAGAGAAATTGAAATTAGGAAATTTGCAAATTTTTCAAAATTTTTGCTAAATTTGGTATTTTTTTATAGATAAAAATAAAATATTTTGCCACAAATTTACTACTGTCGTGAAGCACAATATGTGACGAGAAAACAATCTCAGAATGGCTTGGATAAGTAAAAGTGTTCCAAAGTTATTACCACATAAAGTGACACATTAGCAAAAAATGGCCTAGTCAGGAAGGTGAAAACAGGCCCGGGGTTGAAGGGGTTAAACATCAGCATGAGCTTGTGACTATAGTGGCCCGCATAGAGTTCTGTTGGAAAATATGTTTCTTTTTTTGATTTGAGTGATGTTAGAAACAACAATTGGAAACTTACAATGAAAAACATAAGTGAAAAAAAAGATCCCTCAAACTCTGGTATCCAAGCCTTCCTTGTAAGAGATTTCATTGCAGCTCAGCCAGTGTTCCCAGTGATTATGAAAATTGTCTTGCCGCTGTCTGGCATTCAATCATAGCATACAAACTTTAAAACAAGCTCTTGGAAAATGAATACTGTATTGTATTTACTTCAAAGGCATTACCATCGAAAATAGGCTTGTTTACTGACAGTGGATACATTCTCTCTATAGGAATTATAGTCACTAGAATAAGGAAGACTATTGTTTAGTCACCAGACTGTAGAGGACAGACTGTTCTAAAGAAAATCTTCATTCTGAGAGGGTAGACCACTGTTCCACCAAACACTGCCATGTAGATGCTCCTCCAAGAGCCCCATCAAATGCCTTGATACATAGTAAAGGATGGCGTAAAACAGCCGACGTAGCTTCTCCCGTGTACAAAAGGTCAGGCGAGAGAATATTGCTTTCTTATTTACTGCTTGTGTGCCTCTTGAGAGCAGCCCCTGGTCAGCGCTGCAATTTACGATACCAATTCCACAGAGGTTTTTGCTCTGCTTGGTCACTCTGAGTTATGATTTTTTGAAGTGACAGTGCAGCCTAATAATTTTCTTTTGTGAAGAATTGTCTCTGCCTCAACAAGTATAAACTCTGGAGAATTCTCTGCATGAAAATCCTGAGACAATGTATATAATACAGAATAGGAACCTTGGGATGAATCGACTTCTGTGTTATCATGCTCTTTATTTCATAATGAGTTTTAAGTCACATTGACACAGTGTGAGGGGAGTCATTGACAGTCATTTCCTGGTCTACACGCACAATGAATGCTCTCCACTTCGCCAGGCAGCTCATAGTGATTCACCTGCATAGAAATCCCAACTATAAAATGCTTGAGTTGCCCCCGAAGTAATAGCATGAACTAATTTGTACAGTGCCCAATTGTGTGAGCTGTGGATTTCTCATTACAAGCCTGATACCTTCCACTATAGTGATCACATTAGCAATGTATCATTTATTCATTTTCTGGATGCTGCTTTGTGTACTTCAACTAAATGACATGTTCAACATGCAAACTTTAAATAGAACTAATTAGATTGTACGCTTTGAAGGGTCATTACCATTTCAGTATTTGACAACAAGCCCAAAAAATGCAAATGAGGAATAAGGACGGTTAATATGGAAAAAAGAAAAAGGTCATTGATTTATTACAGCAGAAAGTGTTTCCTACTGCAGATGAGTTCTATTTTACAGCAAAGTAAACTTTTAGGAGCACATTTATTATGACCGGTGTTTGAGATGCAGGTCTTAATAAACTCCTAAGCTGGCAGTGGATCCTAGCTCCCAGCTGTCTTAAATTTAGACCTTTTTCTATGCCTAAAGCAGGTGGCCTGGAGTAAGGGTGGAGAACTAGAGACCCCAGCTACAGCCTACAGTCTGTCAGGAGAACTATAGAGCTCATGTACAAACCTCAGTCCGTCCGGACAGACACAGAACATGACTGACCACAAAGAAGGGCCAGTACCCATATACTATAATATATATATATATATATATATATATATATATATATATATACCATACACAGTTCAAAAGTGCATACTGGATACAAATGTATACTTTTTGTTAACACTGAATGGAAACACAAGATAATATGCTTCCATATGTTAAATATTAGAGATGAGCGAGTAGTGTTCGATCGAGCCAGTATTCGACCGAATACTACGCTATTCGGCATACTCGATTTCGATCGAGTATAACGGCGATGGCGCACTTAGAATTCGTTTCCCCTCCCACCTTCCCTGGCGCTCTTTTTCCACCAATCACCATGCAGGGGGGGTATGACAGGCCCGCGGAGCACGCTGGCAGCGCGAAAACGGCGTCTACATGGATTGGCTGGAAAAACCACGTGACCTCGAATATTAAAAACTCAGGTCTTCCTGCTCGTTCGCATATGCTGCGTGAACTTAGTCAGGGACAGAGGCTGGAGAAGGGAGAGATAGGTTTTAGCTGTTGGACAGGCAGGAGCGTGATTAAAAGCCCTTATCAGGGCTACTATAGTGCAGTACAGTGATAGCTTTACTACTATATACACTCTGCAGAGAACGGCTGCTGTATTCAGGGATAGCTGCTGGAGTAGGGACAGAGAGAGGCATTAGTGGTGTATTAGGTGCTCTGCTACATACCAAACTATATTTGGCACTACTGTTCTGCGTTCTTTTTGGCTGCAAAACCCTGTTATATACCTAGTGTGTATATGCACCATCTGATCTTCTGGCAGTATACGGCTGTGTACATTTTTTTTTTTAAATACAGTTTCTTTGGCTCTAGTGTTCTGGGTTCTGTGTGCCTGCAATACCCTTTTTGTATACCAGGTGTAAATACCCACCGTCTGACCTGTTAGTACACGGCTGTGTACTCAGACATATTTAAAAAAAAGTCCTGTTATTTGGCACCTGTATTGTGCGTTCTGCGTGCCTGCAAAACTCTTTCATATACGTGCTGTTAATACCCACCGTCTGACCTGTTAGTACACGGCTGTGTAATCAGACATATTTAAAAAAAAGGCCTTTTATTTGGCACCTGTATTGTGCGTTCTGCGTGCCTGCAAAACTCTTTTATATACGTGGTGTTAATACACACCGTCTGACCTGGTAGTACACGGCTGTGTACCTAGAAATATTAAAAAAAAGGCCTTTTATTTGGCACCTGTATTGTGCGTTCTGCGTGCCTGCAAAACTCTTGTATATACGTGGTGTTAATACACACCGTCTGACCTGGTAGTACATGGCTGTGTACCTAGAAATATTAAAAAAAAGGCCTTTTATTTGGCACCTGTATTGTGCGTTCTGCGTGCCTGCAAAACTCTTGTATATACGTGGTGTTAATACACACCGTCTGACCTTGTAGTACATGGCTGTGTACCTAGAAATATTAAAAAAAAGGCCTTTTATTTGGCACCTGTATTGTGCGTTCTGCGTGCCTGCAAAACTCTTGTATATACGTGGTGTTAATACACACCGTCTGACCTTGTAGTACACGGCTGTGTACCTAGAAATATTAAAAAAAAGGCCTTTTATTTGGCACCTGTATTGTGCGTTCTGCGTGCCTGCAAAACTCTTGTATATACGTGGTGTTAATACACACCGTCTGACCTGGTAGTACACGGCTGTGTACCTAGAAATATTTAAAAAAAAGGCCTTTTATTTGGCACCTGTATTGTGCGTTCTGCGTGCCTGCAAAACTCTTGTATATACGTGGTGTTAATACACACCGTCTGACCTTGTAGTACACGGCTGTGTACCTAGAAATATTAAAAAAAAAGGCCTTTTATTTGGCACCTGTATTGTGCGTTCTGCGTGCCTGCAAAACTCTTGTATATACGTGGTGTTAATACACACCGTCTGACCTGGTAGTACACGGCTGTGTACCTAGAAATATTTAAAAAAAAGGCCTTTTATTTGGCACCTGTATTGTGCGTTCTGCGTGCCTGCAAAACTCTTGTATATACGTGGTGTTAATACACACCGTCTGACCTTGTAGTACACGGCTGTGTACCTAGAAATATTTAAAAAAAAAGGCCTTTTATTTGGCACCTGTATTGTGCGTTCTGCGTGCCTGCAAAACTCTTGTATATACGTGGTGTTAATACACACCGTCTGACCTGGTAGTACACGGCTGTGTACCTAGAAATATTAAAAAAAAGGCCTTTTATTTGGCACCTGTATTGTGCGTTCTGCGTGCCTGCAAAACTCTTGTATATACGTGGTGTTAATACACACCGTCTGACCTGGTAGTACACGGCTGTGTACCTAGAAATATTTAAAAAAAGGCCTTTTATTTGGCACCTGTATTGTGCGTTCTGCGTGCCTGCAAAACTCTTGTATATACGTGGTGTTAATACACACCGTCTGACCTTGTAGTACATGGCTGTGTACCTAGAAATATTAAAAAAAAGGCCTTTTATTTGGCACCTGTATTGTGCGTTCTGCGTGCCTGCAAAACTCTTGTATATACGTGGTGTTAATACACACCGTCTGACCTGTAGTACACGGCTGTGTACCTAGAAATATTAAAAAAAAGGCCTTTTATTTGGCACCTGTATTGTGCGTTCTGCGTGCCTGCAAAACTCTTGTATATACGTGGTGTTAATACACACCGTCTGACCTGGTAGTACACGGCTGTGTACCTAGAAATATTTAAAAAAAAGGCCTTTTATTTGGCACCTGTATTGTGCGTTCTGCGTGCCTGCAAAACTCTTGTATATACGTGGTGTTAATACACACCGTCTGACCTTGTAGTACACGGCTGTGTACCTAGAAATATTAAAAAAAAGGCCTTTTATTTGGCACCTGTATTGTGCGTTCTGCGTGCCTGCAAAACTCTTGTATATACGTGGTGTTAATACACACCGTCTGACCTGGTAGTACACGGCTGTGTACCTAGAAATATTAAAAAAAAAGGCCTTTTATTTGGCACCTGTATTGTGCGTTCTGCGTGCCTGCAAAACTCTTGTATATACGTGGTGTTAATACACACCGTCTGACCTGGTAGTATACGGCTGTGTACGCCAAATATTGTAACCAAAAAAAAAAAATGCGGAGGGCTAGCGGAATCGGACGTGGACGTGGACGAGGACGGGGGCGCGGAAATGCTGTTGGGGGCCTTGTTGAAGCCAGTGGGGATACAATGCGTGCTGGTGAGGGGCAGCCAGGATTCCGCTCATCCAGAATCCCTGCCTTTATGGGACAGTTAAGCAGGGGGTGGGTTACACCGCTGTTGAGGCCTGAGCAGTGTGAACAGGTGGTGCAATGGATAGCCGATAGCGCTTCCACACAGTTGTCCACCAGCCAGTCATCCACACAGTCTCACTCTGACCCTCCTTCCTCCACACCTGGCCAACAGAGTCATCCCACCCTTGACCCCTCCCAGGAGCTCTTTTCGGGTCCTTTTTCAGATGTGCCGGAAGAATCCCTGGAGCTACCAGAGGAATTTGTTTGTAGTGATGCCCAACCACTTGAGTATTCGCCATCTCCTGCTGATGTGGACCCTGAACCAGCATCTGTTATCATGAGCGATGATGATGATGAGACGCAGTTGCCATCAAGGGAGGCTGTTGGAATGTCCAGTGGGCAGGAGGAGGAGCAGAGTGAGGAAGTGGAAGAGGAGGTGGTGGATGACGAAATGACCGACCCCACTTGGCCAGGGGTGATGTCCAGCGGGGAAAGCAGTGGAGAGGTGGTGGTCTGCGCAGCACCGAAAAAGGCAGCAAGAGGCAGAGGGATGTCCAGAGGCAGAGGGATGTCCACAGGCAGAGGGATGTCCACAGGCAGAGGGATGTCCACAGGCAGAGGACAGTCCAGACAGAGAAGTGAGGCCACAGCCAGCAGGGCCGAAGCTGTTCCCGGCAGCAGGCAGTCGCGCGAAGCTCCCCCATCGAGGCCTCGTACTTCTGTGGTGTGGAGATTTTTTAATGTTTGTGCGGATGACAAACTGAGCGCGGTTTGCACACTCTGCCACTCAAAACTGAGTAGGGGCTCTGAGAAGAGCAATATGACCACCTCAGGCATGCGGCGTCACTTGGAAGTCAAGCACTGGGCTGAGTGGGAGAGAGCAAACGCAATACAACCTGCGCCCGGTCTTGCTGCCACTGCCTCTTCCCCTTTGTTGTGTGCTGCCACTGCGGTCCAGACCTCCAGCCAGGACACCTCCACATCTGCCTCTGCCTCGGCTACTTTGGGGCCTTCTCCTTCAGCCTCCCCTTCCCCCACATCTTCGCCTGCACCTTCATACTCCTCGTCCCATCAACTGTCCATCTCGCAGGCGTTCGACCGCAGGCGGAAGTACGCCTCGAGTCACCCCCAAGCCCAAGCCTTAAACTGCCACATCTCCAAACTGCTGGCCCTGGAGATGTTGCCGTTTAGGCTTGTGGAGACGCAGGCCTTCCGCGACCTGATGGCGGCTGCCGCACCTCGCTATTCCGTCCCCAGCCGCCACTACTTTTCCCGGAGTGCCGTCCCCGCCCTGCACCAGCACGTGTCGCGTAACATCAGGCGGGCCCTGAGGTACGCAGTCAGCGCAAAGGTCCACTTGACCACCGACTCGTGGACAAGCGCTTGCGGCCAGGGACGATACATCTCTTTGACGGCACACTGGGTGAATGTTGTGGAAGCGGGGACGGGGTCGCAAACAGAGACGGCCTACCTACCACCCCCGCCCAAGATTGCCAGCACGGGTTCTGATAAACCCCCCTCCTCTTCCTCCTCCTCCTCTGCCTTAACATCGCCCTCAGCCGCTAGCTGGAAGCGTTGCAGCACTGGCGCGGGGAGACGTCAGCAGGCGGTGCTTAAGCTCATCAGCTTGGGCGACAGGAAGCACAGCGCCCCAGAGGTGAGGGACGCCATATTGCAGCAGACGGAGATGTGGCTGTCGCCGCTGCAGCTAGGACCAGGCATGGTCGTGTGCGATAACGGCCGTAACCTGGTGGCGGCTCTGGAGCTTGCCGAACTCAATCACGTACCATGCCTGGCCCACGTTTTTAATCTGGTAGTCCAAAAATTTCTAAAGACTTACCCCAACCTGGCAGAGCTACTGGTGAAAGTGCGGCGCTTGTGCGCTCACTTTCGGAAGTCAACTGTAGCTGCTGCTAGCTTAAAAAAACTCCAGCAACGCCTCCATTTGCCTGAACATCGGCTGTTGTGCGACCTGCCGACTCGCTGGAATTCCACCTATTCCATGTTGGCCAGGGTGTGTGAGCAGCAGAGAGCATTGATGGAGTACCAGATTATGAATCCACGCGTGCCTCCAACTCAGCTCCCTCAGTTTGCCAACCACGAGTGGCCATGGATGGCAGACATATGCGATGTACTGCGTATCTTTGAGGAGTCCACCAAGAAGGTCAGCAGCGAGGACGCTATAGTGAGCGTAACCATCCCGCTCCTATGCGTCCTTAAAGAATCGCTCATCGCAATAAGGGAGAACGCATTGCACGCAGAGGAGACGGGGGTAGGAGGAGACGCAACGGAGCTACACAGTCAGACCACACTTTTGTCTGCTTCTCGGTGGCAGTTGCAGGAGGAGGAGGAGGATGAGGAGGAGGAGGACGACGTGGAGGTGGCTGTGGAAGAGGAGGAGGATGCTGGCGGCGAGGGTAGCAGTCAGGCTGTGTGCGTCCCATTGGTTCAGCGCGGATGGGGCGGAGAGGAGGCGGAAGAGGAAGAGGAGGAAATGGCAAGTGATCCTTCTGGTGGGGGCAGTGACGTCATGCCTATTCAGAGTCTGGCACACATGGCTGACTTCATGCTGGGCTGCTTTTCCCGGGACACACGTGTTGTCCGGATAGTGGAGAACAAACTGTACTGGGTCTTCGCACTCCTGGACCCCCGGTATAAAGATAACGTCTCCTCTTTTATTCCGGTAGAGGAGAGGACGAATCGATTGCTGGAATACCAGAGGGAACTCGTGCAGAACATGATGGAGATTTTCCCACCCACCATCGCTGGCGGCAGAGAGGAGAGGGTCTCCCAGAGTCCCACAACATCGATCAGGCCCACAGCCACCAGGGGAACACTCTCCAAGGTGTGGGACACGTTCATGGCACCCCCTCGTGCAACTTCCATCACTGCGGGGCCCGCTATCAGCAGGAGGGACAAGTATCGGCGGATGTTGCGGGAGTACCTGGCAGACCGTACCCCTGTCCTCCCCGATCCCTCAGCGTCCTACACTTACTGGGTCTCCAAGTTGGACACGTGGCTGGAACTGTCCCTGTACGCCTTGGAGGTGCTTGCCTGCCCTGCCGCCAGCGTGCTATCAGAAAGGGTGTTCAGCGCAGCCGGGGGCATTATAACCGATAAGCGCAGCCGCCTGTCAACCGACAGTGCCGACAGGCTGACGCTAATCAAAATGAACAGCAAGTGGATTGACCCGGACTTTGCTTCTCCAACAGTGGAAAGCAGCCAAAAGTGAAGTGCCATCTGTATGAAGTGCCATTTCCTCCTCCACCTCCTCCTCCTCCTCCTTAACCGCCGTAGAATTGCTCCATAAAAAAAAAAAATATATATTTATGGCTCACCTCTTGGGCCTACAAGCAATTTTTATCATGGCTCACCTCTTGGGCCTACAAGCAATTTTTATCATGGCTCACCTCTTGGGCCTACAAGCAATTTTTATCATGGCTCACCTCTTGGGCCTACAAGCAATTTTTATCATGGCTCACCTCTTGGGCCTACAAGCAATTTTTATCATGGCTCACCTCTTGGGCCTACAAGCAATTTTATCATGGCTCACCTCTTGGGCCTACAAGCAATTTTTATCATGGCTCACCTCTTGGGCCTACAAGCAATTTTTATCATGGCTCACCTCTTGGGCCTACAAGCAATTTTTATCATGGCTCACCTCTTGGGCCTACAAGCAATTTTTATCATGGCTCACCTCTTGGGCCTACAAACAATTTTTAAGAGGTCTCACCTCTTGGGCCTACAAACAATTTTTATTATGGCTCACCTCTTGGGCCTTAATACAATTTTTAAGAGGTCTCACCTCTTTGGCCTCCACTTAATTTTTTCGAGGGCTCACCTCTTGGGCCTCCATATAATTTTTTCGAGGGCTCACCTCAAGCTAACTTTGCGCACTCATTAAAATATTTTTACAACAAGGACCTAAGAGCCCTCGATGGGAGAGCTTTGTGTGGGGGCCTGTTATAGGGAAGAGATGCGGCCCTGCGGGCTCTAGCCTGCCTTCTCCATGAGCCTCTGGCCAGCCCACGGCCTCTTCCTGCCTTTTGCGGTCCTACGCATCCCTCAACATCCCCACTGCTTTACCTGCTAGACATGACACTGGGCCAGGTCGGGTCACTGACTTCGTCATACTCAACCACCTCCTCTTACACTGCCTCACTTTGCTCCAACAGCCTCCCTTGCTGGCAACTGTGTCTCATCATCGTCCCTAATCATTTTACACTTTAGTGCCCGTTCCACACCACCATCAGCTAGAGATGGAGCTTGCTCCAGTGTTTGGGCATCAGAACAAACAAAATCCTCAGATAGCTCCTGCGATTCTTGCATGGGTGGGAACACTGGGTTGATAACATTGGGCAGGGTGGGAGGAAGGAGGGTCAGAGTGAGGTCCCTGCAGTTTCTGCAGGCTATCGACGAGACTGGACTTTGTGGACTTGACTGGGTGGTGGACAGATTTAACAAATCTAGAAGGAGAAGGAGGGGTTTGCCGAGCTGTCTGTAAGGGTTGCGGAAATCCAGACAGAACCAAGGCCCAAAACTTGGGTGGGGGTAGCAGGTTTGCCCGTCCCCGCCTCCACAACATTCACCCAGTGTGCTGTCAGGGAGATGTAGCATCCCCGGCCTCAAACCAAAGTGTTGGTGGTCAAATGGCCTTTTGCAGTAACCGTGTTACTCGGGCGTGGATGATGTTTTGGGACATGTGCCTGGGCAAGGCAGGGATGGCACAGAGGGAAAAATAGTGATGGCTTGATTGCTTTCCCCCTTGCCTATGCCATCTGTGGTTGTCATAGGCAACGTGATTTTAAGGGGTGCAGAATTTTATCTTCTTTTTTGTCTAGTTTGGCTTGGGGTCCATGGCAATGTAGAGGAAAGAAGGTTTCCTTGTATGGTCTCACTTTACAGAGAGGTTATATTGTCTTTGGAGTGTATTGTTGAGAGGCTGTGATAGTGGCGTAATAGTGCGACTTGGGCGCATTATATGCACCCAGACATGCTTCCCCTGCAGTCCCAGTTGCATTCCAGCAGTGTTGGCATCCTTTTCTGAGGTTTCAGGGTGAACTTGGTGACCTCCAAGTGGTCGAATTGAGATTTCCAAGTGGCGAGCATTTTTTTCCCATAGACTTTAATGGGATTCGATATTCGGTCGAATAGTCGAATCTCGCGGTCTATTCGAATTTCGAACTTTCGAATATTTCACTACTCGCTCATCTCTATTAAATATATCCGTTTTTTTCAGATAATGCCTTCAAATCTTCAAATCTTTATTTTAAAAAAAGAAATGCTTCACAAATACATATATGTAATTGGGAGACGGCGGCGCATTCCCTCCCTGCAGCGCCGCCGGCATCCCACTTGTGAGGAGGAGTGAGGATGTGGCTGGCTTCCTCGTCTCTATAGCAACAAGTGGCGGGGAGGACCCGGCTGTGCATGCCTCCTCAGCGTGGCCGGCGTCCTCCATTCCCTAGACAATGAGCAGGGGAGGAACTGAGCGCTGGCGTGAAAGAGTCGGCGCTTAGGTGTGTGGGTATGCAGGATGTGGGTCACGTGATGCTGACCGCATCATGTGACCCAACAATTGGGCCTATTTAAACAGGCAACCTGCTGGCCACAGGTTATTTGACCTCTTCTTGTATTTGACTTTGACATTGTGATACCCCCTTGTATTGACACAATCTCTTTGCTCCTGACCTCAGCTTGAATTTGTCTCTGATCCTGTGATACCCCTTTGTTCTGATGTGATCTCCTGGCTCTTGACCTCAGCTTCCACTGGTTCCGGCTTTGCTTTCGTTTGGATATTGGTTTTCTCGGTTTTTGACCCGGCCTGGTAAACATTTCTGTGTTAGTCTGTTGTTTTCTCCCATTGTTTCCCCTCCCTGTAAGGCCCTGCACATATGTAAGCTAGGGACCGCCGGTCAGTTGCGCCCCGTCGGTTAGGACGGACCGTGCAAGTAGGTAGGGATAGTGGTGTGGTTGGAGCTCAGGGCTGCATTATTCCCTGCCTTTTGTTACAGTATACATTTTTTCTTAAAAAACTGGAGACAAGTGCATTGAAACATAAGCATATGAGTTAACAGTATACATTAAAAAAATAGATAACCATAAAATTGCAAGATTGTGTACTTTTTTTTACTTTACTGTACTTTTTTACTGTCTAAACATATCCGCTTGACATATAGCAAAAGCGATATGTGAACAGACCATTAGACAGACCTACCAGGTGCTTTTGGGTCAGACTGAGGAGACACAAAGCCACTGTGAGATAAATGTCACTGACAGCAAATAGGAGCGCTCTTTTCCATTCTGCAGAGTCCAGTGGTACCAGCAGCTGCCAACATTGGGGACTATTTCTATTGTTTACTGGCGTGTGAGGACCTGTGTGCACGGTGTGAAGGTAAAGGTGACAGTGTTGTTGTTAGTTGTCAAAATGCACTGTATTACTGTGTTAACTATGTATTATATAACTACTATTGTAATTCAATTGTTCCTAGTAAATTATCTTTCCTGTTATGTAGTGTTGAGTGAATCAAAGTTCACAAAGTGGACTTTGATTCGAATTTCCTCAAGCATCGTGGTAACAAATAAATTTTCCCTAAAGTGGCAGTAAAAAAAATTATACTCACCTCATCCATTTGGCTGCGGCCACCTTGATTGAATATCCCGCGCAAAATCTTGTGCGCGGTGATGTATGACATCACCACACCAGTAATGACATCATCACTCACCGTGCGGGATTTCGCACTGGATCTTCAATCAAGATGACTGCAGTGGACTCTTCAAGAGCAAATGGATAAAGTGAGCATCTCTTTTTAACAGATTAAGGGGTTGTTCACATATCAGTTATTTGATCAGTTATTTCCATCAGTTATTGTCAGCCAAAACCAGGAGTGGACACTAAACAGAGATCAGGTATAATGAAAAGATCTGCACCTGTTTGCTGTTTTTGACCCAAACCTGGTTTTGGCTCACAATAACTGATGGAAATAACTGATCAAATAACTGATATGTGAACAACCCCTAACCCCTGAGAGCCCTCAATGGTCATCTACTCAGAAAGAAATGCGCTTCGTGATGAAGTGACGAAGCAGACAAATCAAAGTTTTGAAAACTTTGCTCATCTCTACTTTTGTGCCTTGCACTTATGCTGTGCACGAGGCCCAGCAGTCCTCCCTACCTGTTGTTTTGGCAATGAAGGCCTCACTCTTTTATTATACCTATCTTTAAATGAATTGTTCTATTATTACTACTTAGTGAGTACTGGGCAAGGGTTCCCCAAGTCACCCCTGGTAGAAGAACCCCCCTTCCCCCATTACCCATCTTACAAGCGAGAGTCGAGTGTAGGCACTGTACCAACAAACAATAAGTGAAAGTATCTAAACACCCATGAATTCTGAGAAATCCAGGTGTTACACATATAGGGGGTCATTTACCAATCTGGTGTAAAGTAGAACTGGCTTAGTTGTCCATAGCAACCAATTAGATTCCACCTTTAATGTTCAACAGCTCCTTTGGAAAATGAAATGAGGTATCTGATTGGTTGCTGTGGGCAACTAAGGCAGTTCTACTTTACACCAGTTTGATAAATGACCCCCATAATGTCTATGCAAGTAAACTATTCAGTGGTGAAATAATAGTCATATAGGGGGATATAAAGTGCCAGTCTTGATATCCCCTGCGCTACCGGAGGATGCGCCTAATTTATAATTAGGTGCAGGCCTCATCGTAAATTAGATGCATTCTCCACCAGCCCATGCACCTAACAGAAATCTATGCCGTAGATTTCTGACTTCATTTGCAAGAAAATGAAGATAAATTTGTCACAGCGACTGGGTACATGCCTTCTCGTCCTTTCCAGGCCCCCTTCCTGAAAATTGTAAAACTCCTCTTTGCAACTCTTTGCATGTTTGTGACTTTTTAATGCCACTTTTCAGACACAGGGAGATGATAAGGCTCCATCATAGAGTCTATATAATCCTGCTGTACACAGTATTACAATACTACAAATCAATGCACAAAAACAGATGTGCAGCATCCAAATAAAACTGCAGTCATATACTGCCTAATTAATGTCCTACATAATAGGAAGCTAAATGAGGTCAGCTTTTTTCAATTCAAACACAGCGTCCCCATCCTACCTTATATGGAGAGGACAGCGCTGCTACGATTTCACATTTTGCTCCAATGTTATGCAGTACACTTAATGTAAATGAATGCTCTGCTTGACTAGTGGAACTGACAGTGGCGGTAAACATTTTTTCCTTTCCACTCAGGTTTCTCCTAGGAGTTCTGTCCTAGGGGGTCCTCTTGCCCATTTTGCCACCCCATGCATAAAGTTGTGTGGAACCAGAACATTAAAGAATGCTTCCCTTTGTTAATAAATTTTACGTACGGCATTAATTCAGAGAGATTGAGGAAGCGTGAAGATTTTGACAGGAATGGAAAATCTCAGTAGGATTTCATATTTATAGTTCACATAAAGCCATTTTAGGGACATTAGGGCATTAAAGAGAAATTGCAAATTCTGAACTATCTCTAACATATTAGTGAACTGCAAAAACAGACCTTCCATAATATGTTATTTTAAGTAAAATGTCTTAGATTACAAACAGACTTACAGAGGCATAAAAATAGAGTTATAGATGGTCCCTACCGTACCTACTTATGTCTTCATATTTAAGCCTCATTCACACGTCCGTGTCCGTGCTCAAATCCGTGAGCAGGTGGTCAGTGAGGCATCCGTGAAGCTGTCCATGAAGGATCTGTGTTGGGTTTGTGGGTCTGTGTTTTGCTGTCCGTGTTGCATCCGTGTTTCACTGACACTGAACAGCTGAAAAATAATTTTCAAAGCATCTCTTCTTAACGATCCGTGAAACACGGATGCAACACGGATGGCATCCGTGTTGCATCCGTGGTTTTCACGGACCCATAGACTATAATGGGCGTGAGGGATCCGGGAACACGGATCGAGATAGGACATGCATCCGTGCTGAAAACACTGACCCACGGACCGTGATGAAACACTGATGTCTGAACACACACATTAAAATGAATGGGGACGTGTGCTGTCCATGGAGAACACGTACAGCACACATCCGTGGAACACTGACGTGTGAATGAGGCTTTATTGGGATGTTTTTTGAATTGTGGCATATGCTATCAAACTCCATAGCAATGCTTCTATGAATGAATATTTACATGCATTTTTCATCTGTGCCCACATACTAACCTATACAGTGTCTGTGCCCATGTAGCAGTCCTTATCCATTAAAAAAATAGATTTTTAATCAACTAAATAGTTTCATTCTACAATTGTGGAATGGATCAGCTTTACTTCTTCTATCTTATTGCTGTAATTGGATTGGAGTGACCGAAAGCAGCTCAAGGTGTTCACTCATACTTAGAGATCGGATCTGGCATTTGTAATTTAGAAGACTGGTGATAGACTCGCGATGGGAAAAGTTAATGTTTATCACTGGTTTCCATCTACAGTTGTGCTGTAGAGTTACCATTATTTCACAAAGCTTTATAGCATATCCATTCTAATTAGCCTTGTTTTAAGGAATTTACAACCTTGTGAAATACTGTAGGATACATGTTATGATCTTAAATTTAGCTTTACAAGGTAGCCAAAAGTCAAGTCTCTGTAATTATAGCTTACATTTAATGATAAGTTCCTGTGTTTTAAAGGGTACTGAAGGGACCATCTATTTAACAAAAATGTTAACTGTTTCTTCATGTCTGACAGACCAAGGATCAAAAGATGAACATTAGTTAACATATTTTAGCAGTCAATAAAAGCCACCTCTAGCCACCCGCCATAAAAATCACCTCTAGCTAAACATTTGCTGCTAATTAGGTATATATATTTTTTAGTCTAATGTTCTTCTTGGTGGACCTCTACCAAGAGATGGGATACTACAAACACAAAGCTGGTTTTAATCTACAAGTAATTTGTGCTGTCTGTTTATTATGTTAAACATTGCCTAATTAACAAAAAAACATTTTCATATTTTTTTGTTTAGATTTTCTTTTATCCTTCTTCAAACTTATTTGATTATAAACAGCTATGACTATATGTAAAATATTACAAGCATGAAATAGAACCAGAGACACAGCACAAATTAATACTGTGCCTATGATTGACATTCACAGGAGCATTTTCATAAAATCGCCTTATAAGAAGCTGCAATATGAACTTATTAGGGATGATATTGTATCATCGGTATATCATCGGTATAGCAGCAGTAATATTGGTGGGTTGACTTTTAGGGAGAAAATACAGATGCGATACTTATGACATACTGAGGCAGTATGGATAACATATGGATGAATCCATTTTGTAAACTCTCTTTAAATTTCAGTGGGCATTTCCTAAATGCGAAATAGATGGAAGTAGTTCATGATGTGTTTTAAAGTTTGTGCATATTTTATATACTCATGCGAACAGTCTGATAAATAAACTCCATATTATGGACAAAACATTGGGCAGATTTACTAATATAGTACCATCTAAAGGTAAGATAATTAGTGTTGAGCAAATCAAAGTTCACCAATTGGACTTCGATCCGAATTTCAGGATAAATTTGATTCGTCACAAAGTCAAATTTACCTCATCCATTTGCTCTCGACGGGTCAGATACTGCCATCTTGATTGAAGAGCTTGCACGAAATCCCATGCACGGTGACGTATAACATCACCACGCTGGCTGCCGTGGATGAGGTATGATTTAATTAATTAATTTATTTCTTTATTTTACACTGTGTTATTACGGTCAGATGCCGCAATCACTGCTCCCTGTCATTGCACCAACTTCTTACAAAGAAATGGGGTTCATGACAAAGTAATTAGTCACAAAGCAAATTTTTTTGTAAGATTTGGAGAAGCAACTGAATCAAATTTTTGAATATTTCGCTCATCTCTAAAGATAATGTACACTTTGGGGAATTTATTATGCCCTCTATTCCAGAATTCTGACTTCACAAAGGTTCATAATAGGGCTTTGCCACTTTTTTTGATTACTTTAATTTTGAAAAGTTCAGATTGTCCAAATGCAAAATTCCCTGTGGTCTGGAAACTAATGTGTCTATGCATAGAATCTATCCAAAAAGTGGCACAAGTTAGCACAATTTTAGAAACAATTTGACACAACTAGAGTTTCTCCAAATACTTTTACTTGCCCCTAAAATGGTGGGCTTAAGCAGGAAAGATGTGGCTTTGTAGGAAAGGGGTGTGAAGTAAGATGCAACGTTTTGATTCTAAATTGTGCCACATTTTTACCATAAAATCAAAAGTAAGTCAACCAATAGTTGTTATAGAGGCAGATAAACGTGTCTTTCCCGGATTTATCATCCAGCCTGATCCTGACCTATCTAAGTCGATACCATATAATGGTTTATTAAATCTTCCTCTAAGTATTCTTGATATTTCACCCTAATTGCCTCCTCAGTCATCATCTCACCCCACTAACTTAATTTGCAACTAGCATTATACATTTATGTTTTACCACAACATTGCATACTTACCGTATACAAATGCTTTTTTATAAGGTAGCACAAGACCCTGAGACTCTTTTTCTGCAGGAGTCCTGTTGTGATTGCAACTTCTGCAACCTCTTTATCCTCCATCGTAATACTACTGAAAAACTATCTAGACCAGGTTAACATTTGAATTTTATTTCAACTATAATGCTATATAAACAGAAATATGAAAATAATGGCAGTGCCAAATACATCACATGATGGACACCAATGGCACATGATTAATCTATTTCCACTGACTATAACTGGCTCTGTCAAGTTTGGATCCTGGTGTCCATCATTTTAAAGGAAAAAAAATGGTGGGCTGGTGAGAGGCATGGGGGGTTGATGAGAGACACGGGGCTGATGAGAGGCATGGGGGCTGATGAAAGGCATGGGGGCTGATGATAAGAGGCATGGTGTCATGGACGTGCCAAAATGTGCTGACGTTCCTGCGACAGGTGGCAGGAGATCAGTGAGACTGGCAACATGTGGTTTGATCTGACATGTTTTCCTTTTTGATCAATGGATGTCTGTGTTGTTGCTGGTATTTACCACACCCTCTTCCCTCAGGTGTTGCTTGTGTAGTCATTTACCCTTCTCTATTTGTAGTTGATTCTCCCACAATTCTGTGCGGTTTATAGCTTCAGTAGTAATTGTGGTTAGCTGGTGTTTGGTTCTCGGCTGAGTTCCTGGTGCTGCCATTTCTTCATTGAAGATAAGTGTCCTCATTCCCTTTTGTATTTTGTATTGATTTGTTTGTGTGTTGCATTTCCCTGTTGTTGGTAATTGGACCTGAGGGAAACTCCTGTTCGTCCTTCCTTGTGGAGGTACAGGTAGACTCATTCCTGACATTAGTTCCATGGTCCTTTAGGGTCTGATAAGATCTTAGGTATCCAGTGGATGAACTCGTCTACCTTGGAGGCCTGTTCATACTGGTAGTAAGTCAGAACTTGAGTCAGGGTTTTCTCTAGGAGGTGTCCATCTGCCTTCCCTAGTTTCCAGGCCTAATTTCCGTTCCCTCCTACGCTTGGTGTGGTATTTCCCTCCCACACCTGAGTGTGACACGTGGGGGCTGATCTGAGATCTGAATGGGGGGTCATATTTATTTTGGGGCTCTTATCTGATTGGGCGTCATTCACATTGGGGTCTGAGGTCTGATTGGTGCCTGATCTGAGGTCTTATTGGGGTCTTATTAACATTGGGGGTCTGATTGCTGGTCTGACCTGAGGTCTAATGAAAAATATTTTTTCTTATTGTCTTCCTCTAAAACCTAGGTGCGTCTTATGGGGCGAAAAATACGGTATTACTAACTCACCACCGGTATTCTAGCAGTGTAATTTGTTCCCCCCAACTGAGTTGCATGCAAACATTTTAAACTTTTTCATTGTGTGACCTCAAGTCTGATTAGCAGTCCAGAGCTTGCTCTAATGTGTAAACAGGAACTCAGTCTCTCCTATGTTGTTAACTTCCTGTGAACTACTGGGTGACACCATCACCAATCCAATACCTCCATGCAGATCTCAGGCCCCTCCCCTCCTCACCCTCCATGTTCCTCTGTATATCCCTGTATTCTATTGAAGATATTTCTCCCCTATCTATAGGACAGGAGTTCAGATATATAGTATGTAAGTGAATAGCTGCAGTTATATAAACCTCCTGACTCACACTGCCTGTCTATGTCATCTGTGTATGCTGACTGTCCAGTATAGTTCCATAAAATGTAGTTTCACAGTAATCTCCTGCATGCAAGATTTGACAGGGGAACATGAGATTACAGGACAGAGGGGGCCGACAGGCTCAAGCTACATCACACAGGAAAGCATGGAGACCTGCAGTCTGAAGGCATAGCAGCTCTGTATCACTGATCTGTCATGGCTGCTATTACACAGAGTGCAAAGCCAAGCATGATGGGAAATGTAGGATTCATTAGGAAAGCCATATGCGAGGGAAAGAGGGAATCAGGATGGCAGATAATACACAAGGCATACAAGCATTAATCTTATATGTTATTGAGGGCCTATAAGGGCAAAGAAAAACAATTCTCAAGTGCTTATTTAAAGCATGAGAATCATTGTGATATGATCTCTTCTGTAGTTCAGACAGCAGCAGTGTTCCAGCCACCATATACTAAGTGTGTGGATCTGCAATGGCTGCATTTTTTTATTGTATAGCCCAATGTAGATGAATGAGCTTCTAGACCTTGAAGTCATTTCAGCTGAGCACACTAATAAACTGACCTGTGTGGTTTACCAAGGAGAATATTGGTGAGCCTAATTAGAAAATTAATAGATAAAGCATGGAAAGTTTTAGGCTCTTAGTTGCTGATTATACTGATAGTTATAAGATTTCGACATGAACTAGTTCCATTGTACACTATTATGCATACTCTTTTACCCAGAAGACTATAAAGAAGTGTACTGCTGAAAGGATGATTCCTTGGCATGGCGAACAACATTATGTATTCTATAGGTCAGGCCTTAACACTCATAAGGGTCATGGGTTGAGTCATATCGCGTACAGAAGATTCTATAAACAAGAAAACATATCTGAGCTTTTACGTGTCAAAGGTTGTGTCTTTTCAAAAAGAAATTAACATGCAGACATTTTTCATCTTTCATTTTAGGGACAAAATGTGGAGCATATTGTATTGTTAATTTAGGTGACAGCAATGTGGATTTACATGTC
Source organism: Rhinella marina (assembly GCA_900303285.1). Classification (NCBI taxonomy): domain Eukaryota; kingdom Metazoa; phylum Chordata; class Amphibia; order Anura; family Bufonidae; genus Rhinella; species Rhinella marina. The sequence goes on along the minus strand of ONZH01004799.1, from coordinate 25,200 downwards.
ATTATAACATAAAACATGAATCTTGCATGCATGCAAATAATGCATTTCTATGAGTGTGGAGTCATCCTTGAATTTTCAGTTATATGTCATTTAAATTCTGTGTCTAATTGTTTAGTATTAGAGATGAGCGAGCATACTCGTCGGAGCTTGATACCCGTTCGAGTATTAGGGTACTCGTAAGGGCTCGCTACTCAGACGAGTATCTCGCCATGCTCGAGGAAATGGCATCTCCCGCCTTTTGAATTTTTGGCGGCTATAAACTCAGCCAATCACAAGCCAGGAGACTCTGCGGTACACCCAGCATCACGTGGGGCCCTTACATGTCGATAGCAGGGGTTGGCTGGCCTGATCAGGTGACCCTGGAATATACTAGTGACTGCCCGCGGTGCTCGGCTCAGTCGCTGCCTGGATGCCGTTAGGGACAAATCTGCAGTGTGATACAGGGAGAGTGTTAGGGTGTTCTACTAGATTTGTGTTAGGCAGGAGTGATTCTAAAAGAACCCAATAGCCCTTTTGGAGACTGGAAAAAGTTTATTTTTTGGCTCTCAGTGACACACATGCATTTCAAACAGCTAAGTGGGACAATTTTTTTGTGTTTCATTGAAATAGGCACAGTCTACAGAAGATTTTTTTCTGTCTAACTGATAGGTAGTGTAAGTCACAGTACAAAATCCTTTTGTTTGCTCTCAGTGATACAAATCCATTTCATGCAGCTGTGTGGAACCATTCTGTGTGTCACAGTTCAGCTGTCCAGTCACCACAAACCACAATTCGTATTTTCTGTCCAGGTGACCCATACTGTACGTCACGTAATAAAATACGATCTTTTGCTCTCACTGATACAGCTACATTAGAAAAATCTCTGTGCGACATTTGTCTGGGTTGCAGTGAAAATAGCCACAGTATGCAGGGACTGAGTTTGCTCTCTGATATATTCTGCACGTCACGTTAAAAAAAAATATTATTTTTTTTAATCTCAGTGATACAAATCCATTTCATACAGCTGTATGGAACCATTCTGTGTGTCACAGTTCAGCTGACCAGTCACCACAAACCACAATCTGTATTTTCTGTCCAGGTGACCCATACTGTACGTCACGTAATCAAATACGGTCTTTTGCTCTCACTGATACAGCTACATTACAAAAATCTCTGTGCGACATTTGTCTGGGTTGCAGTGAAAATAGCCACAGTCAGCAGGGGCTGAGTTTGCTCTCTGATATATTCTGCACGTCACGGCACGGTACGTAATAAAATATGTCATTTTGCTCTAACTTATACACCTATATATTAACTTAATATTAACTATATGTTAACAGATTTAACACGTTTGTGGGTTTCAGTACAGCAGGCCCATTTTTTTTTTTGGTATATATAATACACTTATATACAGAAAATGTTGAACCCCAGGGCTAAGGGTCGAGAACGAGGGCGTGGGCGTGGGCATTCAATTACAGCAGGGGGCAGAGGCCGTGGTCCTGGGCAGGGTGAGACAGTACCTGCTGATGAGGGAGCAGGGGAACGCCGCAAAGCTACACTCCCTAGCTTCATGTCTCAACTTACAGGGACTCGTGGTAGAGGACTGTTGAAACCACAACAGTGCGACCAGCTGATGTCGTGGATTGCGGACAATGCTTCAAGTAATTTGTCCACCAGTCAGTCTTCCACGCAGTCCACCCACGTTACCCAAGGGAGCACTCCTCTGGCTCCTCCACCTCAACCTCCTTCCCCCCAGTCTGCCCCCTCCCAGGAAAATTTGGAATGCGATCCGGCATACTCTGAGGAACTGTTTTCTGGACCCTTCCCAGAGTCACAAACCACTTCTCAGGTTGCTGCTGACCTCGTTCCCGATGCCCAAGTTTTCCAACTGTCGCAGTCTGTGGGTGATGACATTGTTGACTTAGTGGAAGAAGTGCGTAAAAAGGTGTCGGACGATGAGGAGACACGGTTGTCAGACAGTGGTGAAGTTGTCATGGCAGAAAGTCCGAGGGGGAGCAGACTGAGGAATCGGAGGATGACGAGGTGACTAACCAAAGCTGGGTTGATAAGCCGAGTGAAGACAGTGCTTCTGAGGCGAAGGCGAGTGCTGCACCAGAACAGGTTGTAAGAGGCAGTGGTGTGGCCAGAGGGAGAAGCAGGGCCAGAGCTGGTGCATCAGCAGAAACTGTTTCACGTAGTAAAGCTCCAGTGGCGAGGCCTAGATGTTCTTTAAAGAAATTGAGGATGACTGACGGACTGTGGTGTGCAACCTGTGCCACACCAGGATCAGCAGGGGTGCCACCACTACTAGCCTAACCACCACCAGCATGTGCAGGCATATGAGTGCTAAACACCCCACTCAATGGAACCAAGGCCGTTCACCTCCTGCGGGTCCCACCACTGCAACTTCACCTGTGTCACTCGCTGCCTCTGCTAGTCAACCCCCTGCCCAGGCCCCCGGCACGAGCGCCTCCCGCCGGAAAACCACACCTTCGCCTCAACGATCCCCCACAGCGTCCACCAATGTGTCCCTGTGCAGCGTTCAGCTGTCTTTACAGCAGACGCTGGAGCACAAGGGGAAATACAGTTCCACCCACCCACATGCCCAAGCCCTCAACGTCCACATCTCCAAATTGCTGAGCCTGGAGATGCTGCCCTATAGGCTAGTAGAGACCGAGGCCTTTCGCAACCTCATGGGGGTGGCTGCCCCTCGGTATTCGGTCCCCAGCCGCCACTATTTTTCCCGATGTGCCGTTCCAGCCCTACACCAGCACGTGTCACAGAACATCATCCATGCCCTGACCAACGCTGTTTCTGAGAAGGTCCACCTAACCACGGACACATGGACAAGTGCTGCCGGGCAGGGACACTATATATCACTGACGGCAAATTGGATTAACTTGGTGGAGGCTGGGACCGAGTCTGACCCTGGGGCCGCTCATGTACTGCCCACACCGAGGATTGCGGGGCTTACCTTGGTTACGGTCTCTCAGATGTACTATGCCTCCTCCTCCGACCCTCCTCCTCTTACCCCTCCTCCTCCTCCATCTCCTCCACCGAATTACCATCCGTGGGCAAGGCGCCTTCAGTCGGTAGCTCTAGGCGCAGCAGCAGTGCAGTGGGTAAGCGCCAGCAGGCGGTGCTCAAACTGCTGAGCTTAGGTGACAAAAGGCACACCGCCCAAGAACTATTACAGGGTATCACGGCGCAGACCGATCTGTGGCTGGCACCTCTGAACCTCAAGCCAGGCATGGTTGTGTGTGACAATGGGCGTAACCTGGTGGCAGCTCTGCAACTCGGCAGACTGACACATGTGCCATGCCTGGCCCACGTGTTCAATCTCATAGTTCAGAGGTTCCTCAAGACATACCCCAATCTGTCTGATTTGCTCACCAAGGTGCGCCGCATCTGTGCGCATTTCTGCAAGTCGACCACAGATGCTGCCACTCTCAGGGCAGCGCAGCGCCGCCTACAACTACCCGCTCACCGCCTGTTGTGCGACGTCCCCACAAGATGGAATTCGACATTAAACATGTTATCCAGAATTTACCAGCAGCGCAGAGCGATTGTAGACTGCCACATGTCAACTTCCACCAGAACTGGTAGTCAGGTCAGTCAGATTCCTCAAGTCTACGATGAGGAGTGAACGTGGATGTCTGATATCTGCCAGGTGTTTACCAACTTTGAGGAGTCAACATCTCGCTGCTTTGCTTGTTGAAAAATTCACTGCTCAGCATGAAGTCAGAAGCTTTGCGCTTGTCACAAGAGACGGTGGAGGAAGATACGTTGCTTGATAGCCAGAGCACCCTCCGGTCTGTTTCTCAGCGCGTTTCGGAGGAGGGGGATGAGGAGGAAGAGGAGGAGAATGTTGGCGAGACAGAAGAGGAAGAGGAGGAAATGGAGAGTCAGGCCAGTGAGGAGAGGGAATTCTTGCGTGTTGGGACTCACATGCGCACATGGCAGACTTCATGTTAGGCTGCCTATCCCGTGACCCTCGCGTTAGAAGCATTTTTTCAAACACCAATTACTGGGTGTTCACTCTCCTGGACCCACGGTACAAGCAGAACCTTTCCACTCTCATTCCTGTAGAGGAAAGGAGTATGAGAGTGAATCAATATCAACAGGCCCTGGTGCACAAGCTGAAACAATCCTTCCCATCTGACGCCGCTAGCGGCAGAGGGCATGGTTTTGTGGGCCAAGTAGCAGGGGAGAGGAGGCGAGCAGTAAGCTTGTCCAGCACTGGCAGGGGAACGCTCTCCAAGGCCTTTTCCAGTTTTATGTCACCCCAGCAAGACACTGTCCCCAGTCTAGGCAGAGTAGGGGTGAGCTTTACAGAAAGATGGTGAGGGAGTACCTAGCTGACCATACCAACGTCCTGCGTGATCACTCTGCTCCATACAACTACTGGGTTTCAAAGCTGGACACGTGGCCTGAACTGGCGCTGTACGCCTTGGAGGTGCTGGCCTGCCCTGCCGCTAGCGTGTTGTCAGAGCGGGTATTCAGTGCAGCTGGTGGCATCATCACCGATAAGCGTACACGCCTGTCAACTGACAGCGCTGACAGGCTGATGCTTATTAAAATGAACAAAGCCTGGATTTCCACGGAATTCAAATCTCCGGGGGAAAGCAGCTAAAGATTAACATTACTTATGTATCCGATTCCTCTTCTCTACTCCTCCTACTCCTCCTCCTCTTTGTAGTCTTTGCCTAACGCTGACCCAAAACGCAATTTTTTAGAGGGCCAACTGGCACTCTTTTACGACAGTTTTTCAGGAGGGCCCCCTACAGGCCCTCTCTCCAAAAATTTTTCCGGAGGGCCACCTACAGGCCCTCTCTCCAAACAATTTTTCTGCAGTGTCAACTACAGACACTGTAAAACAATGTTTCAGGAGCGTCAAACAGACAGTCCAAAACAATTTTTCAGGAGGCGCAAGTTTATGTACTCCGAAAAGAAAAAGATTTTTAGAGGCTCAACAAAAGCAATTTCACTGCATTCTCAGTCGGACAAAGTCATTGGTGGTGTAACCGCCATGCTGTGTCAGGCTATATTTTTGGGTGCTTCACCAGCTACCGCATACTAACTCAGTCACTCTGTTGTCACCGCCGCCATACAGGGCCACGAAAAATGTTTATGTGGTTCGCCTGCTCCCGCAGTGTCACTCGCTCACTCGGTTGTCACCACCATAGTGGTTTGCACTATAGCAGCCCAAGTCTGCACATTCCCCTTTTTATCTCCAAGTGATCTATACTGCACGTCACGTAAAAAAATACATTCTTTTGCTCTCAGTGATACAAATCCATTTCATAAAATCCTTTCTTTCTCTTTAACTGATCTATACTAAACGTCACTTTTAAAAATACGTCTTTTATCTCTCTTTCTATCTCTCCAAACTATTTTTCCGGATAGGTGACGTATACGGTATTAAACTGAGAAGAATACATACAACACATGCCCCACTTGATCAATTTCATAGTTGACAACCATACCTAAATTGACAGCCACAGCCATACAGGACCACGCTAAATTTTTCCTGTGCTCTACCTGCTACCGTCGTGTAGCTTGGTCACTCTGACCGAGTCTGACCCTGGGGCCGCTCATGTACTGCCCACTTGGAGGATTGTGGGGCCTACCTCGGTCATGGTTTCTCAGACTTACTATGCCTCTTCCTCCAACCCCTCCTCCTCCTCCTTTGAATTACCATTCGTGCTTCACCTCCTGCTACCTCAGTCTAACTCGGTCACTCTGTTGTCACCGCCATGCTGCTTCAGGCTAAATTTTTGGGTGGCTCACCTGCTACCTCATCTAACTTGGTCACTTGTTGGTGTCACCGCCATGCTGTGTCAGGCTTATGGATGCATCGTGTGGCTGGGGATAGGAAAGCAGTGCCAGCATGGGCACGGGTGATGGACCTTCATTGCACCTAGTTGGGTGCTTCCCTAACATGTGATGGGCATGTGCCTCGCCTTTCTTGGTCTGGGTGAGCACAATTGCCATGAGGGTAACCACCAGGCTGTTGCAGGAGAATTTGGGGTAATGGTGGGATTAGGAAGCCTCAGAGGCATCCATGCATGCTGCCCCTGCTGTTTCCTGTCCATTTCCGTGGTGTTTCCATCATTTTCTGAGGTTTCCAGGTTTTCACCCAGCCTTCCCTAGGCAGAGCCTTGGTCCACTGCAAAAAATGCTCGAGTCTCCCATTGACTTCAATGGGGTTCGTTACTCGAAACGAGCACCCTAGCATCCGGAAAAGTTTGTCTCGAATAACTAACACCCGAGCATTTTAGTGCTCGCTCATCTCTATTTAGTATTTATCACTTGTAATACAGATTCTCCTCTACTTTGAATTCACTGCTGGTTTTGGCTTCCAAAGCTACATACAGAAACCTGACTGTGTAGCCTTACTCTAATGCTTAAAAAAATGTCCATCCAGTTCATCCTATTATTCTGCAGAGCTGGTCCAGAGGAAGACAAAAGACCCCATGAAGTAGAACATAATTTCATCACCTTAGGATAAAAAGATCCTTCCCAACTCCAATTAGGCAATTAGAAGTCCCTTAATTAACAACCCATCTCCAATATTCTAGTAACTATAATCTGTAATTTTATTGTACTCCAGAAATACATCCTGCCCCTCTTGAAGTCTTTTATTGAATTCACCATCACCACCTCCTCAGGCAGAGAATTCCATAGTCTTACTGCTCTTACCGTAAAGAATCCTCTTATATGTTTGTGTACAAACCTTCTTTCCTCCAGACGCAGAGGATGTCCCCTCATCACAGTCACAGTCCTGGGGATAAATATATCATGGGAGAGACCTCTGTACTGACCCCTGATATATTTATACATGCGGTTTGTTAGATCTCCCCTCAGTCATCTTTTTTTCTAAACTAAAGAACCTTAATTTTGATAATTCTGGGTACTGTAGCCTACCCTTTCTAGTTATTACTTTAGTTGCCAACTTTTAACTCACTCAAGCTCTGTTATGCCTTGTACACAGGTGCTCAAAATTGTATTCAATACTCCAGGTGCAGTCTGACTAGTCATTTGTAAAGTGGCAGAACTATGTTTTCATCATGTACGTCTGAGCCTCTTTTTACGTACCCCATGGTCTTATTAACCTTGGCAGCAAAAAGCCCCATATCCTTTTCCATGTACGTTTCACCCAGTGTTTTCCCCTTGTAATATGCACTGGTAACATATATTTTCTATTTCCCATGTGTATAAACTTACATTTATCAGTGTTAAACCTTCTGTTTCTGCCCAAACTTCCAACCTATCCAAATCCGCATTGTTATTGTTTTTTGTTTTGTATTAACTGCTTTTACACGGTTTAGTATAAGCAAAAATAAAAAATGCAAACAAAAAAATACCTCAAATAACAGCAAATCAGAGGTGTATTTAACAAAAGCAACAGCAAACATTAGTAATGCAGTTTTCTCATCCAAGGAACTCAAATTGTTCCAAAATTCTCATAATGTGTGGAGTTATGCAGCAGGCGAGTCATTCCTCAGCTTTGATTAGGGTCAGTTTTCAAAAGACGACAATTATCCTTGCAGTATGTTTTTGGAGGAACATGAAGTATGCTGACACAAACATGGGGAGAACATATTAACTCCAGATAGATGTGGTCCTTGATCAAATTCAAATCCAGGACTCCAGAACTGTGAGGCTATACTACTAACCCCGCTAGTATAAAACATCCATGGCTAGTTCTCCATTCACAGTGGGCCCTATTTCTGAGGTAGGATTGCATAAGTGAGGTGGGACCCACACCTATTAGACAATTTTGGTATATCCTTTTGATATGCTATAAATGTCCAAATGGCGCAACTCCTTTAGCCATAGTTGATCATGACTAGAGATGAGCGAGCACTAAAATACTGGGGTGCTCGTTATTCGAGACAAACTTTTCCCGATGCTCGGGTGCTCGTTTCGAGTAACGAACCCCATTGAAGTCAATGGGAGACTCGAGCATTTTTGCAAGGGAACAAGGCTCTGCCTAGGGAAGGCTGGGTGAAAACTTGGAAACCTCAGAAAATGATGGAAACACCACGGAAATGGACAGGAAACAGCAGGGGCAGCATGCATGGATGCCTCTGAGGCTGCCTAATCCCACCATTACCCCAAATTCTCCTGCAACAGCCTGGTGGTTACCCTCATGGCAATTGTGCTCACCCAGACCAAGAAAGGCGAGGCACATGCCCATCACATGTTAGGGAAGCACCCAACTAGGTGCAACGAAGGTCCATCACCCATGCCCATGCTGGCACTGCTCTCCTATCCCCAGCCACACGATGCAGGCATAAGCCTGACACAGCATGGCGGTGACACCAACAAGTGACCAAGTTAGATGAGGTAGCTATTGAAGCGCCCAAAAATTTAGCCTGACACAGCATGGCGGTTACCCCACCAATGACTTTGTCCGACTGAGAATGCAGTGAAATGGCTTTTGTTGAGCCTCCAAAAATTTTTTTCTTTTCAGAGTACATAAAGTCGACCCTCATCAAAAAATTTATTTTTAAATGTCGGTACTTGCGCCTCCTGAAAAATTGTTTTGGACTGTCTGTTTGACGCTCCTGAAACATTGTTTTACACTGTCTGTAGTTGACACTGCAGAAAAATTGTTTGGAGAGAGGGCCTGTAGGGGGCCCTCCGGAAAAATGGTTTAGAGAGAGGGCCTGTAGGTGGACCTCCGGAAAAATAGTTTGGAGAGAGGGCCTGTGGGGCCTCCGGAAAAAATAGTTTGGAGAGAGGGCCTGTAGGGGGCCCTCCAGAAAAAGTTTTAGAGAGAGGGCCTGTAGGTGGACCTCCAGAAAAATTGTTTAGAGAGAGGGCCTGTAGGTGGACCTCCGGAAAAATTGTTTGGAGAGAGGGCCTGTAGGGGGCCCTCCAGAAAAATTGTTCAGAGAGAGGGCCTGTAGGTGGACCTCCGGAAAAATTGTTTGGAGAGAGGGCCTGTAGGGGGCCCTCCAGAAAAAATTGTTTAGAGAGAGGGCCTGTAGGTGGACCTCCAGAAAAATTGTTTAGAGAGAGGGCCTGTAGGTGGACCTCCGGAAAAATTGTATGGAGAGAGGGCCAGTAGGGGGCCCTCCGGAAAAATTGTTTAGAGAGAGGGCCTGTAGGTGGACTTCCAGAAAAATTGTTTGGAGAGAGGGCCTGTAGGTGGACCTCCGGAAAAATTGTTTAGAGAGAGGGCCTGTAGGTGGCCCTCCGGAAAAATTGTGGTAAAAGAGAGCCAGTTGGACCTCTAAAAAAATTGCGTTTTTTGGGTCAGCGTTAGGCAAAGACGACAAGGAGGAGGAGGAGTAGGAGGAGTAGAGAAGAGGAATCAGATACATAAGTAATGTTAATCTTTAGCTGCTTTCCCCCGGAGGAGATTTGAATTCCGATGAAATCCAGGCTTTGTTCATTTTAATAAGCGTCAGCCTGTCAGCGCTGTCAGTTGACAGGCATGTACGCTTATCGGTGATGACGCCACCAGCTGCACTGAATACCCGCTCTGACAACACGCTAGCGGCAGGGCAGGCCAGCACCTCCAAAGCGTACAGCGCCAGTTCAGGCCACGTGTCCAGCTTTGAAACCCAGTAGTTGTATGGAGCAGAGTGATCACGCAGGACGTTGGTATGATCAGCTAGGTACTCCCTCACCATCTTTCTGTAAAGCTCACCCCTACTCTGCCTAGACTGGGGACAGGTGACAGTGTCTTGCTGGGGGACATAAAACTGGCAAAGGCCTTGGAGAGCGTTCCCCTGCCAGTGCTGGACAAGCTGCCTGCTCGCCTACAGAACCATGCCCTCTGCCGCTAGCGGCGTCAGATTGGAAGAATTGTTTCAGCTTGTGCACCAGGGCCTGTTGATATTGATTCACTCTCATACTCTATTTCCTCTACAGGGATGAGAGTGGAAAGGTTCTGCTTGTACCGTGGGTCCAGGAGAGTGAACACCCAGTAATCGGTGTTTGAAAAAATGCTTCTAACGCGAGGGTCACGGGATAGGCAGCCTAACATGAAGTCTGCCATGTGCGCCAGAGTCCCAACACACAAGAATTCCCTCTCCAGTACAGTAGAACATGGGTTCTACTGTACCACATTTCATATGGTTGTACTGTAAGTCTTCTGTTTCTTTTTTATTTTAGAAACAGGAGAGAATGAGAATTTCATCTATGGGTCCAACTTGACTGAGAATTGTATCTTCATTGGAAACAATTCTATTATATATTTAAAGTGATTGTCTCACTTCACCAAAATCTCATTTATCATGTAAAGAAAGTTAATACAAGTCACTTACTAATGTATTATGATTGTCCATTTTGCTGGTTTGATTAATTTTTCCATTACATCATACACTGCTCGTTTCCAAGGGTTATGGCCGTTGCCACAGTGCAGATTCAAGGTGGTCGGACAAGAAGTATGGCCCATGTGTGCCTATGAGTGCTCCTACGGTCCTGGCCGCTGAAGAGGCAGACACTTTTTCCTACAGTGTGCAAGCACGGACACCGCTGCTAAATTGCAGAGGTAACCAAAACCCCTGTATATGAGAAATGTATAATGCAACTGCAAAATGCATGAAGCTAGCATAGGAGACAATATGGATACTCACAGTACATTAGTAACCTTGTATTAACTTCTACATGAAGTGATACAGCCCCATTTAATAAAATATTTAGCTCTATATTGTTTGTCCTATTTCACAATAATATTGTGTAAAACACCTAAAGTGGATGACAAATTGCTTTAAATGTGATTCAGTAAGGTGTTGTGGCATAATATGGCCTTGGATAAGCAGGGTAGGTTATTGTATATTAATTTTATATAAGGGAGAGTTTAAGTAGTTGACAGGGGGTATTGATGATATCTTAGCGTATTGTTCATTTATTGCTCAGTACATGAACACCACAGAGTATAATTATTTTGACCTTGAAACACTACAAATACTGGGAAAGTATGATAATACAGGCATATATAAATCAATAAACATATTACCCACAGACAACAGCAATTCAATTTTTCCTGGAGACTTTGAACAATGATCTATTCATTGATTTTAGCTACTTCTACTAAATATTAGCCATTTATCATAAAACAAAGCATTTGTCAAATTAAAGCATTTTATGACGCATCTATATTCTGTAGTCAATAGATATTTCTATAGACATGGTTTGGGTACAGATTATGACATTCTATCAGACAAGAAAATGTATAACTAACTGTATGACTTACTGTAGTTTTTTTTTTTTACACATTCTTTATGTTCATTATTATATAACAAATAGCAGATAATACTGCTCAGATGAAAACACAATTTAAGACATACAATGGACTTGGCTCTCAATGATATAAACCAGGGATGCCCAACCTGTAGTCCTCTGGCTATTGCAAAACTACAACTCCCAGCATGCCCAGACAACCAACAGCTATCAGTCTAAAGAGGGGCATGGTGGGAGTTGTAGTTTTACAAGAACTGGAGGGCCGCAGGTTGAGCACCCCTGATATAAACAACATCTTGTTCCATACCATGTCTATAATCTTGACTCTATGCTCCATAAGATCTCATTTATCCATAACCAGCCCCCACTATGTAGAAGATACAGTGGGGAAAATAATGGAGTAAAGTATACAATTATACATAAAAGATAGAAAGAAATAAGAGACAAAAATAAAAAGTAAAAATAAAAAGGGTATACACAGTATATACATTTTAAAAATATTGTTATTATTACTACTACTGCATTTTTACAAAAAGGTTATTGATAATAAGGAGCATATACTCTAACTTATAAAGGGAGGCATTAATAGAGATATACTGTAGTTGTAGTGTTGCCTAAAGGGACAACAAAAGCCTCTTCACCAGAGGATATAAGTATTATAAATGGCGCAGGTTACTGCTTTTTATTGGGACTCACAAACTTTAAGTTATGGCTCCGGTCTGGTACAAGTATAGAATGAAATATAGTGAATGATCATAAAGTATAATCCTAACATGTGATGATATTGGATCGGGCAGGACAACTTAAAGGGGTTGTGTCATGAAATATGTTCTACATTTTTCAAACCATCACCTGGATCTAAATGCTTTTGTAATTGCATGTAATTAAAAACTGTATAGCCAGTGAGTTATTCAAAAAGATGCATCTGTATAGTGCCACCTGCTGTTTATTTCCCTTATTTTTTGTTTATCTCACTGAGCTGGTCAAATGTGATCAGTTTAACCCCTTCAACCCTGGGCCTGTTTTCACCTTCCTGACCAGGCCATTTTTTGCAAATCTGACATGTGTCACTTTATGTGGTAATAACTTTGGAACGCTTTTACTTATCCAAGCCATTCTGAGATTGTTTTCTCTTCACATATTGTGCTTCATGTCAGTAGTAAATTTGTGGCAAAATATTTCATTTTTATTTTTTAAAAAATACCAAATTTACCAAAAATTTGGAAAAATTTGAAAATTTGCAAATTTCAATTTCTCTACTTTCAAAATATATAGTAATACCTCCCAAAATAGTTATTATTTTACATTCTCCATATGTCTTCTTTATGTTGGCATCATTTTATAAATGTCATTTTACTTTTTTGGGACGTTAGAAGGCTTAGAAGTTTAGAAGCCATTTTTCAAATTTTCAACAAAATTTCCAAAATCATTTTTTTAAGCACCAATTCAGATATAAAGTGATTTTGAGTGGCTTACGTAATGAAAACCACCCATAAATGACCCCATTTTCGAAACTACACCCCTCAAATTATAAAAAACTGCTGTTACAAACTTTGTTAAACCTTGAGGTGTTCCACAAGAATTAATGGAAAATGGAGGTGAAATTTCACTTTTTTGGTAGATTATTCATGTTAATATTTTTTTTCTTGCAACACAGCAAGGGTTAACAGCAAACTAAACCTCAATATACATTACTCTGATTCTGCAGTTTACAGAAATAACCCATATGTGGTGGTAAACGTCTCTATGGGTTTGTGGCAGTGGTCAGAAGGAAAGGAGCGCCATACGGATTTTGGAGGCAGATTTTGCTAGAATGGTTTTTAGGCACCATTTTGTAATTGAGAGACCCTGACTTACCCCTACAGTGTAAACCCTCAAAAAGTGACCCCATTTTGGAAACTACACCCTTCAAAGAATATATTAAGGGGGGTACTGGCCACTTTGACCCCCTAAGCGTTTTACAGAATTTGGAAACACTTGGCTGTGAAAATGAAACGTTTCATTTCTTCCAATAAAATGTTGCTTTTGCCCCAATTTTTTTCATTTTCACAAGGGGTAACAGGAGAAAAGCACCCCATAATTTGTTCCCCATTTTCTCCTGAATACGGCAACACCCCATATGTGGTGGTAAACTGCTGTGGGGGCACATGGCAGGACTCAGAACAGAAGGAGCGCCATATGGATTTTGCAGCACAGATTTTGATGGATTGGTTTGTGGGAGCCATTGATTTTTATTTTTTTGAGTTATTGTCTTATGTGGGGGCTCATTTATTGCGGGATGAGGTGACGTTTTCATTGGTACCATTTTGGGGTACATAAGACTTTTTGATCGCCTGCTATTACACTTTTTGTGAGGCAAGGTGAAAAAAAATGGCTGTTATTGCATAGTTTTTTAAAAAAAATTTTTACAGCATACACCTGGGGGGCCGTCTCATGTAATATTTTTATAGAGCAAGTTGTTACGAACCCCAATGTGTCAAAAAATTTTATTTTTGGAAAGTTTTACACATTAGATGCATTTTTGAACAGAATAAAATCTTTTTTTTTGTATTGCTATTTTCTGAGAGCCATATTTTTTTACATTTTTTGGGCGATTGTCTCAGGTAGGGTCTACATTTCTGCGGGACAAGATGACGGTTTGATTGGTACCATTTTGGGGTAAATACGCCTTTTTGATCGCCTGCTATTACACTTTTTGTAAGGAAGGTGACCAAAAAAAAGGCTGTTTTGGCACAGGTTTTTTTTTTTTTTTTTTACTGCGTTCACCTGGCGGGGTGGATCATGTGATATTTTTATAGAGCCGGTCAATACGGACGTGGCGATACCTAATATGTCTATTTTTATTTTTTTCACTATTTTTTACAATTTTTTTAAAGATTATTTTGTGAAAAGGACTCTTTTTTTGGAACTTGAAACTTTTTTGTAAAACTTTATTTTTTCACTTTTTTTTCACTTTTTTTTTACACTTTTTAACTTTTGGGGTCTGATCCCCTTTACAATGCATTACAGTACTTCTGTATTGTAATGCATTGGCTGGAAGAGTATTACACACAGTAATACACTTCCAGCTTACTGCCTGTGAGATCCAGGGGGCTGGATCTCACAGGCTTCCTTAGGCATCCGGCTGCTATCTAAGCCATCGGGTTCCCATCACAGCAGCGCGGGGACCCGATGGACACCCCTTCCGCATGTGCCGCTGTCAGCGCTGACCGCGGCACTTGAAGGGTTAATATGCCCGCATCGGTGTTTTCACCGATGCGGGCATACGCAGCAGGGGTCCGGCTACTGGAAACTGTGTGTAGTTGTGTAGTTATAACTTTGGAATGCTTTTACTTATCCAAGCCAGTCTCAGATTGTTTTCTATGTATTTCATTTTAAGTTTAAATTTGAGTCAATATGTTTTACTTTTATTTCAGAAATTGTTGAAAAAAATTGCATTCCACATATGTAAATTTAATTTATTTATTTTAAGATGTTTTTAAGATATTTTTTAAATTTTGTTCAGTTTGAAACAATGAAAGAATTTTAAAAAAATTGTTTTGTGTCAACATTTTTGAAAGACACATTTTTTATTTTTCTTTTCATTGACTCTTGTGGAGGCTCATTTTTTGTGGTATGAGGTGATGTTTTCATTGGTACCATTCTGTGGTACATAGTACTTTTTGATCACTTGACATTACACTATTTGTGAGGCAAGGTGACCAAAAAAATTGCACAGTTTTTATTAACATTTACAGCATTCACTTGAGGTGGTAGATCATGAAATAGCTATATATAGCAGGCCTTAGCAGCCTTCAGCCCCCTGTTATCGCAGGGCGGGGGGCTGATTGGGTCTTTGTTTTCACTGATGCTGGCAGATGGAACAGGTAACCACTGTCAGTAACAGCCGGGCCCTTGCCACTGATTGTTCGAACACGGCTTCTGCATCTGCATGATCAGCATGTATGGCACTGGGACTCACCGTACGCAGCGATGTACATGCATATCTGCATCCTAGTCAACTCAGCAGGCATGCTGGCGTCACTGCATGGGGAGCAGGATGTTCTCTGGTTCTCTGGTAGGAACAAGGCTAGGTGAGTTATTAGGTGATTACTTTTGATTTTAATAACAGCACAGGGGTAGTATTACTACTGCTACTAAGGGTATCACTAAAAGAGCATTAGCATCACTAGCATTACTGTAAGGGCGCAGTAAGGGTCTGGCTCTACTGTAAGGGGGACACCAAGGGGCCTGAAATACTGTAAGGGGGCACTAAGAGGACCTTCTAGAAGTGGCACTAAGGGGGAATAATGATTGTGTGAGACATGAAGGAGTATAGCTACTGCTGTGGGGGCAGAAAGAGGGCATTACTACTGTAAGGGTAACTAAGGTGCATTCTATTAGGAAGGGGCACTAAGGTAGAATCACTACAGAGTGGGGGCAAAAAGGGAGCATAACTACAGTGTTAGGCCCCATTCACACGACCGTATGTTCATTTCCGTATCTTAGCCGCATTTTTGCGGATAAGATGCGGAACCATACGGACCCATTCATTTTTTCATAGGAGAAAAAAAAGTGCGGAATGCACACCGTGTGCAATCCGCATCCGTATATTACGGAAGTTCTCCCGCAAAAAAAGGAAACATGTCCTATACTTGGCCGCAAAACACGTCCGTAGCCCCATTAAAGTCAATGGGTCCGCAAAATTACGGAACACTACGGAAGACTTTCCGTATGTCTTCTGTTCCGTGTTTATACGGACACGGAATACATACGGTCGTGTGAATGGAGCCTAAGTCACTATGGGGGCATGACTACTGTGTGGTACACTAAGTGGGCATAACTACTGTCTGAAGCACTAAGGGGGCATACAAGGCCAAGGCAGCATACTGTTAATTCATGACTCCTCCTGTCCAGAACTAGTAAGCATTTTATTTTTATATATTTTAGATAATTTAATTTGTGTCCAAATCAATTCTACCTTAATCAAAAGTGCTCCAATTGGCCTGAAAAGTAGTACATGAAACTCTGAGGTCTACTAGGACCCTCTCTTTTCTTCAAATATTTGCTCTCTCTCTTGCCCCCCTTAAGCCCTTTAACTAAATGACTGCAATAGCAACATTGACATATATAGATATGGGTAAATGCATGGTTGACATTGTTAACAAACAACATGTTTAACCCCTTGAGGACAGAGCCCATTTTGGCCTTAATGTCTGGGCCAAATTTCTGAATTCTGACATGTGTCACTTTATGTGGTTATAACTTTGGAACGCTTTTACTTATCCAGGCCATTCTGAGATTGTTTTCTCATGACACATTGTACTTCATGACAGTCATAAATTTGAGTCAATATATTTCACCCTTATTTATGAAAAAATCCCAAATTTACCAAAAATTCTGAAAAATTAGCAAATTTCCAAATTTCAATTTCTCTACTTTCAAAATACACCGTAATACCTCCAAAAATAGTTATTATTTTACATTCCCCATATGTCTACTTTATGTTGGCATCATTTTGTAAACGTCATTTTACTTTTTTAGGACGTTAGGAGGCTTAGAAGTTTAGAAGCCATTTTTCAAATTTTCACCAAATTTTCCAAAACCATTTTTTTAACACCAATGCAGATATAAAGTGATTTTGAGGGTCTTACATAATGAAACCCACCATAAATGACCCCATTTTAGAAACTACACCCCTCAAATTATAAAAAACTGCTGTTACAAACTTTGTTAACCCTTGAGGTGTTCCACAAGAATTAATGGAAAATGGAGGTGAAATTTCAAAATTTCACTTTTTTCGTAGATTATTCATGTTAATATTTTTTTTCTTGCAACACAGCAAGGGTTAACAGCAAACTAAACCTCAATTTACATTGCTCTGATTCTGCAGTTTACAGAAATACCCCATATGTGGTGGTAAACGTCTCTATGGGTTTGTGGCAGTGGTCAGAAGGAAAGGAGCGCCATACGGATTTTGGAGGCAAAATTTGCTAGAATAGTTTTTAGGCACCATTTTGTAATTGAGAGACCCTGACGTACCCCTACAGTGGAAACCCTCAAAAAGTGACCCCATTTTTGAAACTACACCCTTCAAAGAATATATTAAGGGGGTACTGACCACTTTGACCCCCTAAGCATTTTACGGAATTTGGAAACACTTGGCTGTGAAAATGAACATTTTTTTTCTTCCAATAAAATGTTGCTTTAGCCCCAATTTTTTTTATTTGCATAAGGGGTAACAGGAGAAAAGCCCCCCCCATAATTTGTTACCCATTTTCTCCTGAATACAGCAACACCCCATAAACTGCTGTGGGGGCACATGGCAGGACTCAAAACAGAAGGAGCGCCATATGGATTTTACAACACAGATTTTGATGGAGTGGTTTGCGGGAGCCATTGATTTTTATTTTTTTGAGCTATTGTCTTATGTGGGGGCTCATTTTTTGCAGGATGAGGTGGGGTTTTCATTGGTACCATTTTGGGGTAAATACGCCTTTTTGATCGCCTGCTATTACACTTTTTGTGAGGGAAGAGGGAAAAAAAGGGCTATTTTGGCATCGTTTTTTTTTTTAATTTTTACAGCATTCGCCTGGGGGGCCATCTCATGTAATATTTTTATAGAGCAGGTTGTTACGGACGCAGCGATACCCAATATGTCCAACTTTTTTATTGTTGGAAAGTTTTACACATTAGATGCATTTTTGAACAGAATACAATATTTTTTTTGTGTTGCCATTTTCAGAGAGCCATATTTTTTCAGTTTTCAGGCAATTGTCTCAGGTAGGGTACAGTTTTTGCGGGACAAGATGACGGTTGAATTGATACCATTTTGGGGTAATTACGCCTTTTTGATCGCCTGCTATTACACTTTTTGTGAGGGAAGAGGGGAAAAAAATGGCTATTTTGGCATAGTTTTTAAAAAAAAAAATTTTACAGCATTCGCCTGGGGGGCCATCTCATGTAATATTTTTATAGAGCAGGTTGTTACGGACGCAGCGATACCCAATATGTCCAACTTTTTTATTGTTGGAAAGTTTTACACATTAGATGCATTTTTGAACAGAATAAAATATTTTTTTTGTGTTGCCATTTTCAGAGAGCCATGTTTTTTTCAGTTTTCAGGCGATTGTCTCAGGTAGGGTACAGTTTTTGCGGGACAAGATGACGGTTGAATTGATACCATTTTGGGGTAAATACGCCTTTTTGATCGCCTGCTATTACAGTTTTTGTGAGGGAAGAGGGAAAAAAATGGCTATTTTGCCATAGTTTTTTAAATTTTTTTTACAGCATTCGCCTGGGGGCCACCTCATGTAATATTTTTATAGAGCAGATTGTTACGGATGTGGCGATACCTAACATGTTTATGTATTGTGTGTTTTTTTATTTTTAATCAATTTTTTTAACTTTTTTTTAACTTTTTTTTTTTTTTCCACTTTCTTGACTCAGATCCACTTGGTTCTTCAAGAACCAGTGGGTCTGGTATTTTACAATACACTGCACTACACTGTATAGTGTACTGCAGTGTATTTTCTTATAGCCTGTTCAAGCTCCTGCCTTTAGCAGGAGCTTGAACAGGCTTCCATGGCAAGCCAGACGAAAGCGTCTGGTTGCCATGGTAACCATCGGGACGCTGCCACAGCAGAGCAGCGTCCCGATGGAAGGGAGAGGGAGCTTCCTCCCTCTCATCTGCCCACACCATCGGCGCTGCCAGCGCACCGCAGCGCCGATGGGAGAGGGAGGGAGCGCTCCCTCCCTGTTAACCCCTTCCATACAGCAGTCCCTACGGACCGCGGCATGGAAGGGGTTAAACTGCTGACATCGGTGCCAGCACCGATGTCAGCAGTTTCAAGCAGAGTATCAGCTGTATGCTGATACTCTGCTTGAATAACGATCAGCCATCCTGAAAGATCGTTGCGGGCGGCACTCGCGGCAGCCGCCCGCACGTTGCAGGTCTCCCCCCCCGCCTGCCCATCTGCCCACCCATCTGCCCACAGCTAATCAGGGGGGCGGGGGGACACCCTGACCTCCCCCTAATTACTGACACTCGGCGGGGATTCGCTAGAATAGCGCTATCCCCGCCGAGTACCCCTTGCCTGCTGTGAATGGCTGGTCTGAATAGACCAGCCATTCACAGCGATCGCCTTTATGGGGGGTGCACGGCACCCCCCGAGGCCTTCGCTATGGGTGGCTGGGTGCCCTAAACAGCACCCATTACAGCATTTAACCCCCCCTGCACTGAGCAGGGGGGGTTTCAATGCAAGACGTACCGGTACGCCCTGTAGCACGAACTACCTCGTGCTCAGGACGTACTGGTACGTCCAATGTCGCCAAAGGGTTAAAAACACACTACATTGTCGCATTTGTTATGCTTTTTTTATATTAGAAACAATTCAAAAATTGCTCCCTATTGGAGGCAGATTGTGTTTAAAGACACAATGTTATCAAAAAAGTTGCTCAGTGTTTGCAGCAGAATGTATGCTATTGATGCTAGAGGTGTTGGCAGTAAACCTATAAAACTTATTAAGGCTGGCTGTTCATATACAGAAAAAGCTGAGAATGGTGTAGTAGACTTTTTGTGGTTTTACAAGTTGAAGTGAGTGAACACCTTCCTATGCTTTCTTTTTTGTTTGTTTTAGTAGTAAAATTTTTGTGAAATTACAAATCCAATTAATTTAGAATCAATTTGTTCATCTCTAGGGCCCAGCATTTCCTAGTTATAGGTAAATACTGTAGGGGATGCAATGCTTGCAAGATCATTTTGACCCCTTTACCTGACAACCCCTTTAAAACAGAGCCACAGTATAATGTTGGACAACATTTGCTAAATAAAATGAAAATAAATTATTACGAGTTGTTTGATTTATAAAAACTGCAGCCTACAAAAATTGTATTCGTCACTTGTTGCAACCAGTCATACAATGATTCTAAATATAACATTTTCATATAAAATTTTCTAGAAAATGTCAGAAATCTTACTGGACTAGCTTTCACCAATATGGCTTGGTAAGTATAAATCTGGCCATGCTCTTCACCCCTTAGGTGCTCTAATGTTTGTGCAGTTTTTTGTTATAATCTCTGGTGCCTATGATCCAGATGTTTCCTTGATTTTGATCCTGGGCAGGAAACGACCCTCTGATGCATTTCTCAGAAGGTTCTACACCTCCTTTCCTACCTCAGGACTGCTTTAAAAAATCACAGTAAGAAAGCCCTACACTTCTCATCTTTCTGTTGGTGCAGAAGCTATTTTTTTATCAATGACCTGATATTTCTTTGTCCATCACATTTATTCAACATGAAAGCCTCCATTCTGTTGTATTTCCTACAAGGTTACAAGGTTTTGCTTATTATTAAATATGTTGAAAGCAAGAGAGTGTATTCCAATGGTAAAATCAATTAGGGAGGAAGGAACCGGCTCAAGTTTCAATAGATATCAATATATTTGGCAGACTGGGATATAAATGCTTAAAAAGAAATCTAAGACATGGGCTTTTTAACAAACAAATGTGGCAGTTTTATTGTTCACCCGGAGATATACCCTGAACAGCTTCTGTTCACAACTGTGGAAATACAATTTGACAGTATTTAATTTCCATGATTTGTACTACTATAAAACAGCATACCATTCTACCCTGATATAAAAATAATCAAAAGTAATGGCAACATGGGATATTTTCCGAGCACAAGAAACATTGAATGGAGTGCAGCCTGTACCTTAGAATATTTCTTCAATAGTTTAACATATCTCTCTAGCCCTGGCACATTAACTTGTAATGCTATGAGCATACAGTAAGAGCAATATGTTTGATTTAAAAAGCAATATTGGGGCAATACATACTACTTTTTCTTCAGGCACCTTGTATTTTCTTAATATAATTTCTTAGCACTTTTGTGCAGATTTATTCAAATCTAAAAATACTTAGGATTAGGGATGAGCGAACTTTTGAAAAGTTCGGTTTCGGCGAACTTTCGTGAAATTCGGATTCGTACGAACCAAACCTAAAACGAACCTTGCTATAACAGCTGAATAATTGCAGCTACAATAGTGGGAGTCTGATAGGGTATAGGTTCGTTTGGTTGCAGTTGCTATTACAATGAAAAAAGTGGAAAAAATCAAAGTGCAAAAATAGTCGTCGACAGCCAAGTTGACAACATTTGACAGCATTGAAGATGTCCGCTGGAGCAGTCCATGTCATGCCAGAGCACCAAAAACACACGGTAGATCGTGGCACCAGCCCAAGAATAGGCTGCGTTGAAGTCGATGCGGTCTTAGTGACATCACAGGTCAGAAGGCAGACAGGCGTACCATTTAATTAGACCTTGTGCACCCCAGAACAGGTACACATTAGCCAAGGTGTAAGTGATTACACCAGACATAGGACACAAAGTGCAAGTTGTCAACACCGGCAGCATTGCCTTGGACCCAGTAGGGTGGAAAACAGACATTTGACAGTGGAACCAGCAGCAGTAATAGTACTGTATTGGACCCAGTACAGTTGAGAAGTTGAGAAGAGACAATTGACGGAGGAGGAGGCCGCAGCACTTGTATAGCACCCAGTCCAGTATAGTTGAGAAGAGACAATTGATGGAGGAGGAGGCGGCAGCACTTGTATAGCACCCAGTCCAGTATAGTTGAGAAGAGACAATTGACGGAGGAGGAGGCGGCAGCACTTGTATAGCACCCAGGCCAGTATAGTTGAGAAGAGACAATTGACGGAGGAGAAGGAGGCGGCAGCACTTGTATAGCACCCAGGCCAGTATAGTTGAGAAGAGACAATTGACGGAGGAGGAGGCGGCAGCACTTGTATAGCACCCAGGCCAGTATAGTTGAGAAGAGACAATTGACGGAGGAGGAGGAAGCGGCAGCACTTGATTGCACCCAGTCCAGTATAGTTGAGAAGAGACAATTGACAAGGGAGGAGGCGGCAGCACTTGTATAGCACCCAGGCCAGTATAGTTGAGAAGAGACAATTGACGGAGGAGGAGGAGGCGGCAGCACTTGTATAGCACCCAGTCCAGTATAGTTGAGAAGAGACAATTGATGGAGGAGGAGGCGGCAGCACTTGTATAGCACCCAGGCCAGTATAGTTGAGAAGAGACAATTGATGGAGGAGGAGGTGGCAGCACTTGTATAGCACCCAGTCCAGTATAGTTGAGAAGAGACAATTGACGGAGGAGGAGGCGGCAGCACTTGTATAGCACCCAGTCCAGTATAGTTGAGAAGAGACAATTGACGGAGGAGTAGGCAGCAGCACTTGATAGCACCCAGGCCAGTATAGTTGAGAAGAGACAATTGACGGAAGAGGAGGCGGCAGCACTTGTATAGCACCCAGGCCAGTATAGTTGAAAAGAGACAATTGACGGAGGAGGAGGCGGCAGCACTTGATAGCACCCAGGCCAGTATAGTTGAGAAGAGACAATTGACGGAGGAGGAGGAGGCGGCAGCACTTGTATAGCACCCAGTCCAGTATAGTTGAGAAGAGACAATTGACGGAGGAGGAGGAGGCGGCAGCACTTGTATAGCACCCAGTCCAGTATAGTTGAGAAGAGACAATTGACGGAGGAGGAGGTGGCAGCACTTGTATAGCACCCAGGCCAGTATAGTTGAGAAGAGACAATTGACGGAGGAGGAGGAGGAGGCAGCACTTGTATAGCACCCAGGCCAGTATAGTGTAGAAGAGACAATTGACGGAGGAGGAGGCAGCAGCACTTCGGAGATGACAGGTTCCCTTTAAGGGATAAGTCCGGGCAATTTATACGTTTCTGGTTCCAGTAAGGGCACAGAAAGTTATTAATTGCCTGGACTTATCTTTTAAAGTGGGTAGGGGAAAAACCTCTGATGGGGTATGGGAGTGACCTTCCCACCCTCTCTTTGGTCGCTCCCAAAAAACCTCACCCTATGGGTACCTTCACATGGGGCTGCGGGTCTGTTGAGTAAAATCCACAGGGCATTTTTATACCGTTCACCAAACAGCGTTCAGTATTGTGGTGCCGTCCGGACATACGCAGTTCTGCACTGAACTGGGTATTTGCGTCCAGCCCCATAGTACTGAAGGTGGCATAAAATCAGCCAACGATGCGCTGTGGATTTTAGGCAGCAGAGAACCCCAAAAAAGCATCCCATTGTAAAGGCACCCGTAAATAAGGCAAGTAAACCTGCCTTTCAGCAACTGTTTGTTGCTGTAACTAACTGTGGAGGTTTTTTATATCACAGTTGAAGGACAGCAGCCTCCGTGATATATACCCCATAGACAGCCTTATTCCATGCGTGACTGCATGAGAGGCATGAAATCATTCGCACAGAGAAGAACCCCATCGGGATTTGCGGTGCGAGATTTTAATAATCTCATGATATCAACAAAATACCTCAAGAACAGTTAGTACCCGCTCACAAAACGGTGAGTAGTGTTCCTTGGCACGGGTGCCAGGGATAGAACCCCACGGCTATAGTTCACAAAAGGTGAAATCCCCACTTTGTGAAGCATAGTCGTGGGGATTATTTTAGGGATGGTACTGTTCTTGGGGTATGGGTTGGACGGTGCACCGGTGTGAGGCATTAAGCTGGTGTGGAGATGTTAAATGGCCAACACACCATGGGCATTAAATTTGGAGATGGGGTTCTGTTTATTTAAATGTATCCGAATTAAGTAGGGCATTTTTAAGGTGATTTTGTTTAATTTGGAGTCTAAGGGGGGGACATTACTTAATAAGTTAAATTACGGATTTTTATGTTAGAAACATAGAAACATAGAAGATTGACGGCAGAAAAAGACCACCTGGTCCATCTAGTCTGCCCTTTTATTATCCTTTTGTTTTTATCTTAGGATAGATACATGTTTATCCCAGGCATGTTTAAATTCAGTTACTGTGGATTTATCAACCACCTCTGCTGGAAGTTTGTTCCAAGCTTCTACTACTCTTTCAGTGAAATAATATTTTCTAATGTTGTTCTTGATTTTTCCCCCAACTAACCTCAGATTGTGCCCCCTTGTTCTTGTGTTCTGTTTCTTATTAATAACACTTCCCTCCTGAACTTTATTCAGTCCTTTAACATATTTAAAGGTTTCAATCATGTCCCCCCTTTCTCTTCTTTCCTCCAGACTATACATATTAAGAACTCGGAGTCTTTCTTGATAAGTTCTATGCTTTAGACCTCCTACCATTTTTGTAGCTCTTCTTTGGACCCGTTCTATTTTAGCAATATCCCTTTGCAGGTGAGGTCTCCAGAATTGAACACAGTATTCCAGATGTGGTCTCACTAGAGCTCTATACAGAGGGATCACAATCTCCCTCTTTCTGCTTGTTATACCTCTAGCTATGCAGCCAAGCATACGATTTGCTTTCCCTACTGCCTGGCTGCATTGGTTACTCATTTTGAGGCTGTCAGAGATGACTACCCCAAATCCTTCTCTTCTGAGGTCTTTGTTAGCACAGAACTGCCAATACGATACTCAGATAGAGGATTTCTTCTCCCCAAGTGCATTATTTTACATTTGGAAACATTGAACTGAAGTTTCCATTGTTTTGACCACTTATCTAATAAAGATAAATCATTCTCCATATTACCGACACCTCCTGGAACATCAACCCTATTACACACTTTTGTGTCATCAGCAAACAAGCAAAACTTCCCTACCAAGCCGTCCCTTATGTCATTTACAAACATGTTAAACAGAACAGGACCCAGAACAGATCCCTGTGGCACCCCACTTGTAACCAGCCTCTCCTCAGAATACACTCCATTAACAACAACCCTCTGGTATCTGTCCTTCAGCCAACTGCAGATCCACTGAACTATCCAGGGGTTAAGTCCAATTTTTGATAACTTCTCTATCAGCTCTTTATGGGGAACCGTATCGAAAGCTTTACTGAAATCCAGGTAGGCGATATCCACAGCACCACCTTCATCCAGCACTTTAGTTACATAGTCAAAGAAATCAATGAGATTAGTCTGACATGATCGGCCCTCAGTAAAGCCATGCTGGTTTGGGTCCATCAAGTTGTTTATTGTTAGATGGTCAATTATCTTCTTTTTTAGTA
>ONZH01004798.1:0-32557 GCA_900303285.1 Rhinella marina | reverse complement strand
CTTTTCTATTTCATGGATCTTCACACTCTTTCTCTATTTCATTAAGGAGTACTGATACCTTTGTAAATTACTCCCAATTTAATTATGGTATAGCAATTAATGATGAGCAAAACAAGCTTCGGATCCTAGATACGAAGTCGCTTTACTGAAAACTTTGTTTGAATGCTGTACCGAGATTCATTGCCATACAGTATTCAAATGTAAAAGTAATGTTAAAGAAATTTAGTTGGTTGGTGAACACAATTTTGCTTTATTGTATTTCATTATTAAATAGTCTCCATTTTCTGTATTAATCTCCATTAGATGTCACGTATGCTTAAAAATAAAAATGACTTATAATCACTTGATATGGCTATAGGAAAAGAGGAACTTAGCAGAAGTTAATATATGCATATGGAATTTCCCAGATAGATGAATTAATGTGTATGCCATTGGCTGTCATCATCATTGATTTGATTTGTTGTTTAATGTATACTTGTATGATTGTGATTGGATATATTAAAATTGATGACAAAGGGGGGTGAGGGGGTGTGATTACACCAACATGTATTTCTAATAAAATTAGCTCTCTGGGTGTAACCAGGAGAGATATGCATGATCAGCAATTAAACGACTGGACGTGTATCTCTTGTGCTGTGGCCGCACCCTCTTACCATGAAGGGGGAAATTTAACATAATTTGAACACCACAGACAACTGAGTATTAAGTCCTATTTTGGGACATATCCTAAATTGCAATGACATGTGGTGCCGAAACCCGGGAAGAATCCATCAGATATCCAAGGGGACGATCGTGGAAGAGCTTTGGTCATTATGGCAACTGGGAACTGGACCTTCAAATACACAGGTAAAATATTTTTCTTACTATGTGCCTTCCCGCCAACTATGACCACTGTTCAAGTATTGTCCTTTTCGGAATCTTTGGGATTTTAAAAGAACACCTCCTTGTCTGTGGTAGGGTGAATGGAATGTCTGAAACCTAGGTGTGATAAATGAGAAATGAGTGCAGAACTGTGTATGATAGAGATTATGGCATGGAGATTATGATTAATATGGCGTGATTAAGGAACTGGAAAATCAAGAAAGAGATTTCAATGCCTGCATTTAGTTAGTATTTAAAGTGCCCACCTCTCTGTGATATCTGCAGATACCCAAACACCAACCCAATCTCTGCAAGAACTGTTTGATGTGAGCGGAGTTGGAAGCCCAGTCCGGGACTGGGAGGATCGGTCCTGCGGAACTGTGTGTGAGCAGACCGGTGAGCGTGCAAGAACTGTTTGATGTGAGCAGGTGGTGAGGAAAATCAGGGTATTCGCGCGTGGTGGGAGAAGGGACGGATCCACTCTTCTCCAATAGGGATCAGACAGCCAAATGCTTTGAAAAAGGGGCGCCCCTCAGGGAGGGAGGTGACTGCAGTGGATATCATGGTGAGGCAGAAGAGGAGGAGGGGCAGTGAGAGATATAAGCAGAATATTCAAAAGAGCAGGCATGTCAAAAGATGATTGTTTAAATCTGGAAAGGTTGAAAGAGAATTCCTCAGTGAAAAAAGCAGCGCATTCATTGAAGGTTAGGCAGGTGAAGAAGGTAAGAGCAGGTGAGATGGTGAGTTGCTTGAGTATGCTTGGCTTCTTTCCCAGACTTTGCGGTTCGTAAAAAAAGAGGAAGTATGGATGATGTCTGTTTCTTTTGTAGAAGAGAAAAATAAAAATCTTAAAGTTAAAAATGTCGGTAATGATATCCAGGAAAGAAAAAATTAGAATTGAGTCAAAAGAATATCCACGTGGTAAAAGATAAGCTCATTCTTACATTTGATATTATGTGCACATTATTTTTCATTTTTGTTTGCAAACTAAAGATTTTGTGAGTTTTATTTTACAGCCCGAATTAATGGACGTCAAGGAATCCTGTTGTTTTTCCCAAATGTTTAATTTGGTGGGGATTGTGCCTAATCTGTTTTTTAGGAGTGAAGAAAAAAACAAGAAATCCTAATATATTCGGCAGATCTGCACAAAATATCATTTTCATTGATTCTGTGCTGAAAACCTTTCATGGAGTCATGCATATATTTTTCTGAGTTTTTTTGGAGCTCCAATGCATACTGTATTTGTTTGTGTGTGAAGTGTGTGATGGCCCCGTGTCTGTCTTTGTTCGTAATCGTTATATGTTACATCTAGCTAGAACTGATCAAAAAGGAGAAGATACATTTTGCCAGATGACAGAGGGTGTGGTGACAGTGACATAGAACTCGAGACTTAAAAGAGAAGTATATATTATACAGAGACAGCCTCTTGTGTTCCTCCCTAAACATGTGTAGTGTGATATGTCACTAGAGTTGGAGAAAGAGAAAAAAAATGAAATTGGTTTATTTAATTTTAGCAAGCAGCATAAGCGTGCAAGTGGAAAAAAAAATAAGACAATAAGATTGGTTTGTTTTAAAAATGTTATTAATGTGGTATTCAGACAAGTGTGTTTATAAGAGGTCTGCAAACAAAATCATCAAATAGTATAATAATATGTGGTTAAATCAAATTAAATGTCTGAAGTAGCTGTGTCACCAAATATTTCATCTGTCAGTGAAAACTAGATGATAGATAAGATTTTCCGATCGGTTTTAATTTTCTGATTATTTTGTTTTATTTTCTGAACATGATGGGAGCATTTGATTTGTTTGAAAAAAATAACAGCATTTGAAACGTAAAAGTATTAAGAGAATTGTTTTATGACAGTCACGTGGGCCATAAACACAGAGATCTGGAGGAGATACAACACTTTGAGCATCTTGAGTCTATAGAAGATTTTCTGCATTTTGATAAGAGGTTGGGTTACCAGACTACATAAAGGTTTAGATGTCATATAAACTACGGAGCAAGTACATTCAGATCTGATTGATAACTTTGTTAAATATTGAGTTTTCTCTCACAGATGGTATACATGGATCACACAGAAGACAGGATATGCTGTCAGTGCCTAAACTGATGTTGTCACCTAAATACCACTCCCTTCTGCAATGTGAGTACAGGAGGTAGAGCTGAAGGCACTCACTGAGTCTGGTAAGATGGTTGTGGTCAGATAACTAACATTCATATAGAGTTCATATATGCCTTTGGTATCTTCCATGATTATGGTCTGATCTGGGGGAGCAGAGGTTTTGTTGGATCCACGGGAAACCTATGAAGAGTGCTGAGTGTGTGAGAGTTGTTTTATGCCCTGATGCTGTCCAGAAGAAAAAAGACAACAAGTTTGGAGATTAAACTGCTATAACTGCAGACCTCCAGCCATTACCTGAAGCCAACCTAAGGTTTACGTGATTCGCCCAACACAGGCCCAGAAGACCTCTAAAGTAAGAACAATGAGTGATGACAAGCTCTGGAGGGTAGGTAAAATGGTGCCTTCTCAAGTGCACTCTGCCCGTTGATGATGAATTCAGCACATGGGTTGATGTTTGTGTCAGGAGGAAAGATGGTGAGAATTCCAGGGGTCCAGCAGCGCTGCCACCAGGTTTGTCCAAGGTTACATGATGTGTGCCTGTAATAATGTTGGAAGAACTTTGAGAGTTCCAGAAAGGCATATACCTAGGCCATCTTGCCTATTTCAGAGATTGCAGATGGACTGCATTAAGTTTCCAAAGGTGGGGCAGCATGAATATGTCCTTGTCTATGTTGATCTATTTTCCAGGAAACACTTGGCCTGTAGTAAAAGCAACAGTAAAAGAACATACTGGCTGAGGTAGTAAGTAGATAAATACTGGATGTAGAGCAAGCCTTTTGACACTTTTTGTCTTTCCTAAAGTAGTAGGAGCCCTTAAAGGTCAGCTCTGACTGTTGAACATAAACGTGTGTGATTCCTTTTCAGATCTGGACATAAAGACTAGTACCTAGTTCATATAAAGGAAAAGTTTGGATCCCAGATTTGATGGTCCCTACTGAGTGCTGTGTTCACCATTCCAACATTGGTGAAGCCCAACATATTTACATTGATAATATACTTAATACTTATGAAGTTTGCAAAATAATGAGAGATTATAGAATTAGCAAATAATCCATACAGTGAGAGGAAAGGTTGGATATTGTTTAATCAGGATTGGATTATTGAGTAAAGTCTGAGCATTACATCTTTGCCCCATTATATTCATTATGTTGTAATTTGTGTCCTAACTTCACTAACAAAGTTTTAAACAGATTTAATAACTGGCTGGTCTATAACATACTGAAAGAGTAGCAACCCACTTGGCAAGTATCAAGCAATCGAAAAATGATGATGTGTATGTGGTATGGGAAATGGATGCATATAGATGGCTGCCTCCTCGCCGCTCAGTGGTCTGCACCTTAGCTAACCATCCCTGAGTTTGAAGAAAAAGAAAAGAGGTCCTTTACAGGTTACATTACAACGTGTACCGGAGCAGATTTTATTGAGAAAGAGAAAAAGATCATGCTATGCACATGCCATGAGGATGGTATGGTTTGGGTGGCTGCTGAAGTGGAATATGCTAAGAGGTTAAGGGAGATTTATAGAGCCGCTAATTCTAAGAAAGAATTGTCCATTGATTAGACTGATTTGCTGTGTTGACTGAACCCAATTAACTGATTTAGTTAAGTAAAATGATAGGTTGATGGTTGATGCTCTCTTTGTAAAAGGATACTAAATTTGTTGTTTCTGATTAAATTGGCAGTAAGGTCAGAAAGAAGATATTATCATCATCACCTGACTGTAATAATAACCTGTAAACTGAATGTGAATCCTGGAGAATCTACAAAAGAGGAATATATATGCACATCAATCTAGCCTGCAAATACTGAACTTGATGATTCGGCTGAGAACTATGAAAGCCTAGACATGACAACTTTGAACTCTGATGATTATTGGACATTGGCCTTGCTTCTGATTGTGCCCCTGTGCTGTGCAGGGAATGCCTTGAAATAACTTAAAGGAAAGTGCAGGGAAAAATGCTGAGTGTCCAGTGGAGTCTACCATAGATGATGAATGGCTTATCAGCCCTGATCTGGGGAATCCAGTCAGAATGTAATCATTGGGTGAGTCATCTGAATACCTAAGCAGGCTGTGTACAAGAGGAGGAAGACACTTATTTACTTGTGTCTCCTTCTCCATCCCATCGGAGAACGAAAAGATATAAGATCTGCATTGATGATATAGGGTCTGTCCTGATCGATACACCTCAGTTAATGGATGGCCCATAGGCCCTGGTTTGAACTGAATATAGTCAATTAGAAAACTCTCTTTAGACAATTAGCAAATTATGTTTAAGAGGAGGAAAATGTTAAAGAAATTTAGTTAGTTGGTGAACACAATTTTGCTATATTGTATTTCACTATTAAATAGTCTCCATTTTCTGTATTAATCTCCATTAGATGTCACGTATGCTTAACCACTTCAAGACCAGGCCTAATTTTGCAAATCTGACATGTGTCACTTCATGTGGTAATAACTTTGGAACGCTTTTACTTATCCAAGCCATTGAGAGATTGTTTTCTCATAACATATTGTACTTCATGTTAATGGTAAATTTGAGTCAATATGTTTTACCTTTATTTATAAAACATCAAAATTCACTGAAAATTTTGGAGAAAAAAAATCACAATTTTTTAAATATGAATTTCTCTGCTTTTAAGTTGCATAGGGATATCTAATAACATTGTTATTAATGAACATTCACCATATGTCCACTTTATGTTGGCATAATTTTGGAAATGTAATTTTATTTTTTAGGACGTTAGAAGGCTTCAAATTTTAGATGTAATTTTTAAGATTTTCATGAAAATTTCCCAATAGTTAATTTTAAAGGACCTTTGCAGTTCTAAAGTGACTTTTAGGGGCTTAAATAATAGAAACCTCCCATAAATGAACATATTTTAGAAACTACAGCCCCCAATGTAATCCAAACTGATTTTACAAAGTTTGTTAACCCTTTAGATTTCCCACAAGAATTAAAACAGAAGGAAGGTGAAATTTAAAATATATATATTTTTTGCAGATTTTCAATTTTTAATTAATTTTTCCCATAAGATAGCAAGGGTAAACCGCAAATCAAACCTGAATATTTATTTTCCTGATTCTGAAGTTTGCAAAAACACCCCATATGTGGTTGTAAACTGCTCTGTGACCGGCAGTAATGAGAGGGAGATAGTACAAGCATTTGTGATGGCTTTAACAGCTTGTCAGAGTGATCAAAAGCCTGGAGACCAGGAAAAAAGGTCTCAGGTTAAAGCTCCATGTTCTTGGCTGTCAGGAGGCAGCTGAGTCATGGAGCTTCTATGTACAGGTGCTGCACACAGGGGGCAAAGCTCAAGGACGTTTATAGTCAATGGACAGACTTGAAGTGGTTAAAAATAAAAATGACTCATAATCACTTGATATGGCTATAGGAAAAGAGGAACTTAGCAGAAGTTAATGTATGCATATGGAATTTCCCAGATAGATGAAGTAATGTGTATGCCGTTGGCTGTCATCATCATTGATTTGATTTGTTGTTTAATGTATACTTGTATGATTGTGATTGGATATATTAAAATTGATGAAAAAGGGGTGTGTGATTACACCAACATGTATTTCTAATAAAATTAGCTCTCTAGGTGTAACCAGGAGAGATATGCATGATCAGCAACAAAACGACTGGACGTGCATTTGTTGTGCTGTGGCCGCACCCTCTTACCATGAAGGGGGAAATTTAACATAATTTGAACACCACAGACAACTGAGTATTAAGTCCTATTTTGGGACTTATCCTAAATTGCAATGACAGTAAATTCCCCTTTAAAAGTGCCCTGTCTGACCCAGGAAGAAGTACAGCGATGTCTTAAAAAGATTAAAATAGACAAATCGCCAGGACTGGATGGCATACACCCCCGTATCCTAAGAGAATTAAGTAATGTCATCGCCAGACCCTTATTTCTGATATTTAAGGACTCTATACTGACAGGGAGTGTTCCATAGGATTGACGCATAGCAAATGTGGTGCCAATATTCAAAAAGGGTCCAAAAACAGAGACCGGGAACTATAGGCTGGTAAGTTTAACATCTGTCGTGGGTAAACTGTTTGAGGGTTTTCTAAGAGATGTTATCTTGGACTACCTCAATGAAAATAAGCAAATAACTCCGTATCAGCATGGCTTCATGAGGGATCGGTCATGTCAAACCAATTTAATCAGTTTCTATGAGGAGGTAAGTTCTAGACTTGACCGCAGTGAATCAATGGATGTCGTATATCTGGACTTCTCCAAAGCATTTGACACAGTACCACATAAAAGGTTAGTATATAAAATGAGAATGCTTGAACTGGGAGAAAATGTCTGTATGTGGGTAAGTAACTGGTTCAGTGATAGAAAACAGAGGGTGGCTATTAGCGGCACATACACAGATTGGGTCACTGTCACTAGTGGGGTACCACAGGGGTCAGTATTGGTTGCTCGAGTGCTCGCCGAGCACTCTAGCAACCCCTAGTGCTCGGCCAGAGCACCCGAGCATACGAGCACAGAGGTGCTCGCTCAACACTAGTAATTAACACAGAAGAGGACAGTACACTGCTACAGATGGATCTGGATAGACCGGAGGCTTGGGCAGAGAAGTGGCAGATGAGGTTTAACACTGACAAATGTAATGGGTCTATGCATATGGGAAGGAATAATGCAAGTCACCAGTACATACTGAATGGTAAAACATTGGGTAACTCTAACATGGAAAAGGACCTAGGAATTTTAATGAACAGCAAACTAAGCTGTAGAAACCAGTGTCAGACAACTGCTGCCAAGGCCAATAAGATAATGGGTTGCATCAAAAGGGGCATAGATGCCCATGATGAGAACATAGTCCTGCCACTTTACAAATCACTAGTCAGACCACACATGGAGTACTGTGTACAGTTCTGGGCTCCTGTGAACAAGACAGACATAGCAAAGCTGAAGAGGGTTCAGAGAAGGACGACTAAAGTAATAACTGGAATGGGTGGACTACAGTACCCAGAAAGATTATCAAAATTAGGGGTATTCACTTTAGAAAAAAGACGACTGAGGGGAGATCTAATAACTATGTATAAATATATCAGGGGTCAGTACAGAGATCTCTCCCATGATCTATTTATCCCCAGGACTGTTACTGTGACGAGGGGACATCCTCTGCGCCTGGAGGAAAGAAGGTTTGTACACAGACATAGAAGAGGATTCTTTATGGTAAGAGCAGTGAGACTATGGAACTCTCTGCTTGAGGAGGTGGTGATGGTGAGTTCAAGAGGGGCCTGGATGCATTTCTGGAGGGTAATAATATTATAGGTTATAGTTACTAGAGATGGGTCGTTGATCCAGGGAGTTATTCTGATTGCCTGATTGGAGTTGGGAAGAAATTTTTTCCCCTAAAGTGGGGAAAATTGGCTTCTACCTCACAGGGGTTTTTTACCTTCCTCTGGATAAACTTGTAGGAAAACAGGCCGAACTGGATGGACATATGTCTTTTTTCGGCCTTATAAACTATGTTACTATGTTATGTTTGGGCTCTGCCAAGTCGGAATCAGTTATCACCGAAGTCTCGCAAAACTTCGGTGAATAACTTTGGCCTTCGTTTTTTAAAATTGAAAAACATTTTAAAACAGGAATCCAAAGGCGGCTTTGGTACCGGCTGGTACCGAGGTGCCAAAGCCGTCTTTGGAACCAAGTTTTAAAATGGCTTTCAAGTTGAAAAATCAAATCCTGAAGTTATTCACCGAAGACTGGAGACTTCAGTGATAACGAATTTCCCTCGCCTGAGCCCATACATTTTAATGCTTTACAGGGACAGATCTCCATACAGCTTTACAACGAGTTTTGCTTATCCCTAATAGCAATAAGAGACACTAGAGACATTTATCAAGATTGGAATTCACATATTCCAGGCTTGATACTGGAGTGAGACGCACCTAATTTTTTAAGAAGCAGATACCTCTTAATAAATTAGGAGCATGTCTGCTCTGCTGTGTGCCAGAAACTTAAGTCTTCAGCTATAATTTATATGAGTTTCTGGCATGATATACTAAATCTGCTGGGCTGTGTAAAGCGCTGCCCCTACTCTAAGCCCCACCCCTTTTGTCTGCACTTCAGAAATGTGCCAAGAAGGTCTAAAAGTCGCAAATTATAGTGCACATATGGCATGTGCCATAATTTGTGACTTTGTTACGCCACAATAATGACGTAATATGCTCTTAGTAAATGTCCCTTACTATATCACTGTTGCTCTGGCCACCATGAAGTCTCTGAGTTTAGAAACTTTAAACAGCTCCAGTATCCTCTCCTTATGAATGAATTGCCAATAGCCTGCAATCAATATAACTCAGTTGCTACCAGTTTGCTGCCAGCTTATTATATTTGGGGCATACAGTTGAGGCACATGTATTTTTGACTTCCTGAAAATTTTTACTCTATACTTAGTACTTGTATATGAAAAAATATGCAATCCTAAAAACAGCGTACTGAATGTTAAGTGCAGTATCCAGTTAATATGTCTGGGACAAGTTTGACCCATTGAAAACTATAACTATGTAAGAATATGTTTGATTCCCTTTTTCTTCACTATCTGAGGCTACTTTCACACTAGAGTTTTTTAATTCCGGTATTGAGTTCCGTCATAGGGGCTCAATACCGGGATAAAACGCTTCAGTTTTGTCCCCATTCATTGTCAATGGGGACAAAACTGAACTGAAGACAACGGAATGCTCCTAAAGGCATTCCGTCCGTTCCGTCTTCGGACCGGAGAGCAAACTGCAGCATGCTGCAGTTTGCTCTCCGGTCCAGGCATCCGCACCAAGACGGATCCGTCATGACCCCCAATGAAAGTCAATAGGGACGGATCCGTTTGGTGTGACACAATGGTAAACGGATCCGTCCTCCATTGACTTTCAATGAAGTTCATGACGGATCCGTCAGCTGCACACATACATACATACACACATACAGACATACACATAAACATACACAGACATATACACATACAAATACACATACATACTTACATGGTCAGGTCTCCACAGCGCAGGAGGAGCAGGACGGCACGCACATAGGACGATTCCCCACAGAGGGCGCTGTGGGGAATCGTCCTATGTGCGCGCCGTCCTCCTCCTGTACTGTGCTGTGCGGAGCTGCTGGGAGCATGTAAGTATGTATGTGTCTGTGTATGTGTCTGTGTGTGTATGTACTGTGTGACATGTGTGGGGCCGGAGCGCGTGTACCTGCGGCAGCACAGATCCAGCGGCACCCTTCACCTGCCGTATCCGTGCTGCCGCTAGTGTGAAAGAGGCCTGAATCTATTCATAACCCATTTAAAGAACATGAAATGTACTTATTATACTCACTTATATAGCGCTGACTTATTCTACAGCGCTTAACAGACATTATCATCACACTGGCCCCAGAGGAGCTCATAATCTAAGTTTCCTATCAGGATGTCTTTGGAGTGTGGAAGGAAACCCACACAAACACAGAGAGAACATACAAACTCCATGCAGATGTTCTTGGTCAGATTTGAATCCAGAACCCCAGTGCTGGCACCAGTGCTAACCACTGAATCACCATGCTGTTTGCAAGCTATTCCCTATCCACAGGCTATGGGATAACTAGATGATGGCTGGGGGTACAACTGCTGGGACCCCCACCGATCCTGAGAATGAGAGTCCCATTCCCCACTTCCTGGAGAAGCAGCAAACCAGACATGTGCCCTGCTTCTACATTCATTCTCTATGGGACCACCAGAAGTAGCCAAACTCTACTGCTCTATCAGGACTGGGGTATGAAGCCCTCATTCTCACAATTGGTGGAGATCCCAACGGTAAGACCACCAGATAGGTGATAACGTGCATACTTGGCACAACCAGGGGCGTAGCTATAGGGGGTGCAGAGGTAGCAGTCGCTACTGGGATCAGGAGCTTGAAGGGGCCCAAAGAACCTTGTGCTGCATAAAAAGAATCCAGTATTACAGAAAGTGCTTGATTTGCATGTTAAACCTCTGGCTGGAGGGAAGGGGTTAGCTCAAGAATTTGGCATAGGCGGGGGTGCCATTTCAATTTGTCTTAGGCAGCACTAAGGAAATGTGCTTCCCTGCCATGGCCACAAAGCACTGAAGGAAGGGGGGCCCAAGTTGGACTCTTGCACCAGGGCCCATTTAGCTACACCCCTGGGCACAACCCCCTTATTCTCCTCAAACTCCACACAAGACAACTGATATAGATCTGTGACAGTCTGTGTAATTTTGGAATTTAATTTAAATTAACCTGAAATGGTCAATGGGATGGGTGAGGAAATGATAATCTAGTGTATTATCTCATGAACACAAGATTGTAGGAGTTTTTATGTGCTGTGTATGGAAATTACAGTGATAATTAGTTATGTGTATTAATTAAACAGCACATACATACTATATTAGCTTACGTTTTCACTACCAAATGGCCAAATTGCAAAAAGGTTACTAATATTTCAGAACAAGGTTTTTTCAGGAAGCTATCTTATATTTTGCATTGCCATTTTACTTCTTGGTGCAATTAAAGCTCAAAGCCAAGCGTACCCTCTTTCTTATTAAGCCACAAAGTTCAAAGGCATCTTTGAAGGCTTTTGCTTAATAGTTAAAGTAAATTTGCTCTAAGGCAGATGCAAAACTATTTAGTTTCCAGTTCTGAAACTTCTGAAATTTCATAAAATACATTGTATTATTGTGTGATTAAAAGCTCAGCATTTAGCGGAATTCTGTAAAGCGGAGGACTGCCAAGCACTAACTGCATTACTTATTTTATTGTCGTTGCAAGTAGAAAGGATTTTTATGTGCCCGTATGAAACTGCAGAGGCCTTAGGCAAAGCAGCATATTTGCGTGGGAGGATTTTATTGTTTGCGGCTGGCAGACTGAAGAATCACTCATGTCTGGGAGACATTACTGCTGCTACATCCTCACTCATTCCCTCAGATATTGTGTCTGATTACGAGAGAAACATTGTACACAGGTGGTGCATTGAGTATTGCATGTCTGACCTACTTGCATGTTCTCTTCATCAACATACTGTCCTTGAAATAATTACCAAACGCTAATACATGGCCGGGTACAGATTTAACACTGCACACCGAACTGAAGCCGTTAAGATTCTGACAGGCAGTTCACAACATATCATATACTGAATATGCTCCTTACAGATCTTGATTAGTAAATTAGATCAGATAGGGCAACAGAAATAAAATGTGTCCAAAGTAGGTGGAATTCTTTACAATTCTTTAACTACATGTAGCTGCAGCCTAAATTATCATTGGTAGTAGTATTATGCATAGGAAATAGCAAGTATACCAATAACTAAACCAGATCTTAGGATTGTAAAGGGAATGTCACTAACAAAAATATGCATGTATGTGTATTTATTAAAGAATTGGATACACTTATCTGAAAACATGAAATGTGTGGGGCTGTTCCAAGCTGATCAATCTTTTTTAAGTTCCCAGTTGATTGTGACATTTAGACTGCTTCAGCTAGCTGCCCATCTGTCTTAAAAGTATACAGTAGGTAGCTAATATAGCTTTGATGCACAGTCCCTGGTTCCTTCTCTTCTAATACAGACCCAATGGACATGATCATGGACATGTCAAGTCACAAATCTTTCCTTTTTACAGTGTTTTGTAATCAAATAAAATGAATTACATTGATTATCTTGGTATAATGGCATCTGTCAATGGGTGGGATATATGCTATTGCTGACTCTTGTCCATTAAAAGCACCTACAATAGGCATATCAGTATAACACTAGATGATGGAGTAATGAAAGAAGCAGGGCTGGACTGATGAATCATGTTTTCTTTTACATCATGTGGATGGCCAGGTGTATATGTTTTATGAGCAGTAGGTGTGGAACCGCTGCTCCAACCAACTGGTTTGACTTTGGGCTAGATCTAAGATACTTATCTTGGCAGTTTCCTGGTATTCACCCTTTGACCCCATTTATAGGAATCTGGACTTCACTACAAGGGAACTATCAGGCCTCTATACTTCATGGGCATCACGGCATCCAAAAACACCCACACTATTAGGGCTCATTCACACGACCATATGAAAAAACATCCGCAAAAACAGATCCGCAAAAAATACGGATGACATCCGTGTGCATTCCGTATTTTGCGGTACGGAACAGCAGGCCCCTAATAGAACAGTACTATCCTTGTCCGTAATGCGGACAATAGGACATATTCTATTTTTTTGCGGAACGGAAAAACAGACATACGGAAACAGAATGCACACGCAGTACCTTCCGTTTTTTTGGCGGACCCATTTAAACAAATGGTTCTGCATACGGTCCGCAAAAAAAAAAAACGGAACGGAAACGGAAAGAAAATACGGTCGTGTGAATGAGCCCTTAAAGTATAAAAATAAGGTCCTGGTAGGTTGTCACAGGTATCTGAAGCCATACTAACTGCAGTGCATCCCACAGCTGCTGGAGCTTGCATGGGGAGGATCTATAGAGCGAACACAATAATTGGCATTGTCCCACAAATGCTCAATTGGGTTCAAGTCTGGGGAATTAGGGGGCCTTAGAATTCTTAATAATGATCTGCCAGCCAATGTCACACATGTGACACATCGCATTGTCTTGCTGGAAGATTCCATCTGCCCCAGAGAAGACAATCAATGTGCATGGCTGTACGTGATCTGCAAGGATGGAGTCATACCCAAATAGATTACAGTACCTTGCACATGGATGAGTAGTCCAGAGAATGTCATGGAAACTTTCCCCAGACCTCAATGCTACCACCAGCAGTGACTTCCACAAAAGGTTGCAGGGTGTTTGTTCTTTAATGTTTCTTGCCTGACACACTAACGTCCATCCATTCGATGAAGCAGAAAACCTGACTCATCAGAGAAGACAACCCTTTGCCATTGTGTGGAGGTTCAATTCCAATAGTACTCCAAAAATTGAAGTATTTTCTGATAATGCAACTCTGTTAGGGGAGGAGCAGTGACCATCCATCCGCTTTGAAGCCCCATACACAGTAGGATTTGCTGAACTGCTGTTTTAGACACATGTCTGCTAGCCCCTGGTTCATTTTGGAGGTGAACTGCTCCACTTTAGCATGACAGTCCACTCCAGTGCGCCTTCGACAGTCACCATTTACATTAATGGCACATGATGTTTCCACGTTGCTTATTCACAGTGGTGCCATTTGTCTACTTACGATACACTTTCATCACAGCAGACCACAGACAATTTACAAACTGCGTATTTTCAGGAATACTTGGGCTGAAAGCTAATAATCATCCATTTTTCAACTCTGATAAAGACAGCCTATCACACTCTTTATGTACCCACTAAGCCAGCACAAGACACGTGACTTCCTTCATGAGCAAAGCACTGCAAATGTCAAAAGTAGGAAGTGCTCATTATAATGTAACTCAATTGTGTATATACTGTATACTGTACATGTCCATTGTCACAAAGGATAATGACAAAGTAATGTTTTTTTCAATACATCTTTTGACCATGGCATATTCAGTACTCATAAACTCTGCAGTTCTATATCTGTATAGTGTATATCTAATGTTTTCACTGTTAAATGCCCTGGTTTATTATCATGCAAATGTATATGATGTTTGCATCATTTGTAACCTATGAATGATATCTTTATTTGTATAACTCTATTCTATCCTTCTATGGCAGTCTAAGAAAATGAATTACAGAGGGAATATTGAATATTTTATGTATTTAATATCTTTGTATCATCTGAATAATAATGAAATATGTCAAAGTCAATTTTTGTCAATTACCTACAATGATACTGTGAATTATTATTGTATATAAAGATACATTTATATACAGTATATGCAGCTGCTTTCAGAACAATATTAATGTATGTTCTGAGTCTGACCATTAGATGAAGATATTTCATGCTGCAGAAATCAGAAGAACTGTGTCTTAAAGAGCCTCTGTCAGCATACTCATGCCTGCTGTCTCTGTCAGCTGCAGATATATCTGCATTTTATTCATATGCAAATGAGCACAATGGAGCACCAGGGGGAGTGGCTGAATCCTTGGAGAACTGCTTTGGTAACACCCCTGTGCTCTACATGCTCCCCCTTTCCTTGATTGACAGTGCTAGACATCAGCATGCTGAGGGCAGAGCTATGTCATAGCATGTGCATATCATATACACAACTTATTATAGCCATACCATGTTGAGAGTAGATGTTTTCTAGACTTAGAAAGCTAATACATAATACTGGATTATTCACAGGCACAAAATATGATTATAAAGATACCAGTAATATGCATTTTCTATACTAAGAAAGATAATACATTAGCTTTCTAAGTATAGATAACCTCTATTCTCAATATAGTAAGGCTATAGCCTTTTATTACGGGTAACTGAACAAAAATATCTAGAATATCTACATACAAAGCTGACCACTTACCTCCAGGCTGTAGTGTCAAGTGAAAGGTAAAATAGAAAGATTGCCCGATGGAGAAAATGTTTAATGAGTTTTCATTTTTAGCCTTGAACAAATACAACACAGTGAACCATAAGAAATAGTAAGGTTACATCCATAGATTTACAGAAATGATATGGACGCAACGAAAAAGGTCTGGTCTGGTCTGGTCTGAAAGGTCTAGTTTGGGAGTGGCTGTTATATAACATAATCTGTGATGTCATAATGTAAGATATAAGACCAGCGGATGGCAAGAGTGATTGTTTTGTTGGAGTAGTTCCCCTTTAGATCTGTACAGTCATGGCCAAAAGTTTTGAGAATGATACAAATATTAATTTTTTCAAAGTCTACTGCTTCAGTTTTTATAATGGCAATTTGCATATACTCCAGAATGTTATAAAGAGTGATCAGCTTAACAGCAATTACTTGCAAAGTCAATATTTGCCTAGAAAATGAACTTTATCCCCCAAAACACATTTCAACATCATTGCAGCCCTGCCTTAAAAGGACCAGCTAACATCGTTTCAGTGATTGCTCCATTAACACAGGTGTGGGTGTTGATGAGGACAGGGCTGGAGATCAATCTGTCATGATTAAGTAAGAATGACACCACTGGACACTTTAAAAGGAGGCTGGTGCTTGGCATCATTGTTTCTCTTCTGTTAACCATGGTTATCTCTAAAGAAACACGTGCAGTCATCATTGCACTGCACAAAAATGGCCTAACAGGGAAGAGTATCGCAGCTAGAAAGATTGCACTTCAGTCAACAATCTATCACATCATCAAGAACTTCAAGGAGAGAGGTTCCATTGTTGCCAAAAAGGCTCCAGGGCGCCCAAGAAAGACCAGCAAGCGCCAGGACCGTCTCTTAAAAGTGTTTCAGCTGTGGGATCGGGCTACCAGCAGTGCAGAGCTTGCTCAGGAATGGCAGCAGGCAGGTGTGAGTGCATCTGCACGCACTGTGAGGCGGAGACTCTTGGAGCAAGGCCTGGTCTCAAGGAGGGCAGCAAAGAAGCTACTTCTCTCCAGAAAAAACATCAGGGACAGACTGATATTCTGCAAAAGGTACAGGGAGTGGACTGCTGAGGACTGGGGTAAAGTCATTTTCTCTGATGAATCCCCTTTTCGATTGTTTGGGACATCTGAAAAACAGCTTATTCGGAGAAGATGAGGTGAGCGCTACCACCAGTCTTGTCTCATGCCAACTGTAAAGCATCCTGAAACCATTCATGTGTGGGGTTGCTTCTCAGCCAAGGGAATCGGCTCTCTCAC
This sequence comes from Rhinella marina, assembly GCA_900303285.1. NCBI lineage: Eukaryota > Metazoa > Chordata > Amphibia > Anura > Bufonidae > Rhinella > Rhinella marina. The sequence continues at coordinate 15,864 of ONZH01004798.1, read as the reverse complement.
AGTCTTGCCTAAAAACACAGCCATGAATAAAGAATGGTACCAGAATGTCCTCCGATAGCAACTTCTCCCAACCGTCCAAGAGCAGTTTGGCGATCAACAATGCCTTTTCCAGCATGATGGAGCACCTTGCCATAAAGCAAAGGTGATAACTAAATGGCTCAGGGAACAAAACATAGAGATTTTGGGTCCATGGCCTGGAAACTCCCCAGATCTTAATCCCATTGACAACTTGTGGTCAATCATCAAGAGACGGGTGGACAAACAAAAACCTACAAATTCTGACAAAATGCAAGCATTGATTGTGCAAGAATGGACTGCTATCAGTCAGGATTTGGTCCAGAAGTTGATTGAGAGCATGCCAGGGAGAATTGCAGAGGTCCTGAAGAAGAAGGGTCAACACTGCAAATATTGACTTGCTGCATTAACTCATTCTAACTGTCAATATAAGCTTTTGTTACTCATAATATGATTGCAATTATATTTCTGTATGTGATAAAAACATCTGACAAACACACATAAAAACCAGAGGGCAGCAGATCATGTGAAAATATAATATTTGTGTCATTCTCAAAACTTTTGGCCATGACTGTAGAATAACCCTTAGGATACTGGAAGTTTTTTCGTTTCTGTGGTTTCATTTTTCTTCCCTTCCTTGCCACCATTTAATATGACATACAATGCAGTGGGAAGCGGTAAAAACATTTCAAATTGGTTGAACTGGAAAAAAAACACTATTTTACTGGTTTTGTTCCCACAGTGTTCTCTTTGCGGAAAAAATGACCTACAGTGTATGCCCTTCATTCTCTGGGTCAGTACGATTACAACTATACCACATATGTATACATTTTTTTATGCCTAAATAGTGTAAAAATAAATTTAAACTTTGAAAAAAAAAGGTTATTTTACATATTCTGACCCCTATAACATTTTTATAGTTATATCTACTGAGCTGTGTGGGGGCTCATTTTTTGCTGAACAATCTTTAGTTTTTATTAATATCATTTTGGAGTGTGTGACTTTTTGATCACATTTTATTAAATTTTTTTGGTGAGAGAAGCGATGAAAAAATGGCAAATTGGCCATTTTGACCCTTTTTTCTGTTATACCATTTGCCGTATTGGAAAAATATTTTTATATTTTAATAGTATGGGTATTTTTGGATGCCGTGATTCCCATGATGTTTATATCATGATGTTTATGTTTATTTTTTATTCTACAGAAAGGGGGTGATTTAAACTTTTATATTTTTTTTAAATGTTTTATATATTTTTTAACAGTTTTTTGAAAAAAATATGGATTTTTAAAATCCATGTTTGCACTCTAGGTTCCTTTTGTCTGGTGTTCCAAATCCACAAAGATATACAGTGTTCATTTTAGTTGAGAGAGAAGTGGAGACAGCACAAAGATATGGTTGGATCTGAGCACAATAGACTTTTCTGCCAAGCAGCCCGTGAACCGTTTATTTTATGAAAACATTATACAAAAATAGCCAATCGTCATTATACACATCACACTGTGGCAAATCTTTGGCAATCACTATAACAGGGTTAATTCTACATATACATATAGTAATTGAGTGTGTATATATTAGCTACATAAACATGCTGGAAATAAGTCCTTGTATGGCTTTTCCACTATTCCCAGCCCCCCACAAACACAAACTGGCATTTTCTGGTCTAATCTACTCTTTTTGGACAGAATATACAAGCAACCCTCTCTGTTGCAGATAAAATGCACTTGATTGCACTCTTTGGTACATTAGAAACACTTTCTGGTTTGAAATACTACCACAACCTGAAATGTATATAAACCTTCACTCAAAGCACAGAAGGTGCAGCAATGCTTCTCAGAGTACTACACCTTTAGCTTACATTGGCTCTGTTCTGTTTTTGCAGCATGCTAGGTATGGATTCCATATACCTTTTATAGATCTGTATTCTACATGATACAACAAGTGAGCAATTGATGAAAGTCAAAGGTGTGGAGTGCTCTGACAAACATCACTGCATCTTTCATGCTTTGAGTGAAGATTTAGGTACCCTTAAGATATAAGACAAGTAAGTGATTTGGCTGTTAGGTTTATATTAGAGAATTTTTGTAAAATCATTTCTCTAATACATCATTGAAAGTTCACTAAGGCCTCTTTCACACGAGCGTGACGGATTAGGTCCGGATGCGTTCAGGAAAACTCACACCATTTTGCAAGCAAGTTCAGTCAGTTTTGTCTGCGATTGCGTTCAGTTGTTCTGAAGGTTTACAAACAACATCTCTTAGCAACCATCAGTGAAAAACACGCAGCCCCATTCACATCTATGGGGCCAGGGCTGCGTGAAAAACGCAGAATATAGAACATGCTGCGTTTTTCACGCAACACAGAAGTGATGCGTGGAAAAAAACGCTCATGTACACAAACACCATTGAAATGAATGGGTCAGGATGCAGTGCGGGTGCTATGCGTTCACGTCACGCATCGGAAAACTCGCTCGTGTGAAAGGGGCCTTAAGGTTTCACATAGTGATCTTATATGTGTTATCAGGATCTGGTGGGTTGCGTTATTGATAGCACTAATCCCAAGCTAGCCAGCTAGTCTCAACCTACTTTCTCAGGATATTACACCTTGGCCTTTATCCTTTTCCTGGTGAAAAATAAAACCCAAGTAAACCCAAGTAATGGCATGAGCATATCATGTATACAGAGTGGGTCTAAAATGTTTCAATTTTTTTAATTGGTAACATCCTTGATTGATTTTAAAGAAGAACTCCCGCAAAACATTTTATTCCATGTCCTGCTAGAAACGTACATGATGTAATCTGTAGTGAATGTCATTTTCTTAGCAGTAGCTGAATTTTTGAGTTATATCATCCTGAAGTTTCTTATCTGTGTCATGTGACTAGGAATTAGACCCACCAACTCACACAGCACTTATGTGTGGACAGGAAGTCTCATTTTCTATGCATTCCTATGGGAGCCTCACTTTCAGTCTCATAGGAATGAATAGAGAAGTGACTGGCTTGCTGTCCTGGGTCAGTTGGAGGTCAGGGGGTTGGTCACATGACCCAGCTACAATAAGAAGAGAGTGGAAACTCTCAATGTCAGCCTCTGATAAGAAAATGACATTCACTACAGATTATATCATGCACCTTTCTAACAGGTCAGAGAATAAAAATTTTTGTGGGAGTTCTTCTTTAACTATCGGTTGACAGCTGCAGTACACAGGATTGCATACAACTGAGTTTACTTCTTTGGACTACAGCTGTAACTCAACAGTTAAAATGCAATTAAATTTTAGGTGTAGCCCCAGCCTTAGGCCTCCTGTAAATGACAATATCCTTTTTTGTGGTACGCAAATCTCGCATTTTCCCTTCCGCAGGTCCCACAGCATGTTACAAATGCCTATTCTTGTCCGCAAATGGGACAACTGACGATGTGCTATTCGCATCTTTTGCATCCCCATTGAAATTAATGGGTCAAAAATTCCAGAACTGATGCAGACTGAAACTGCGGACGTGTGTATGAGCCCCAAGGTATCATTTGTAATTCTTTTTGCTAGTTTAAAAAAATAATGCTGATACATATTGTTTTGTTCTGTTTTGATCTGTTTTTATTTTCTTTCTTTTGATGTTTTTATTTTCTGATTGATTAATGTTACCATTCATCTAGACTGAAACCTTTAAAAACATAGGGGAGATTTATAAAAACGGGTAAAAAGGAAAATGAGTTAGTTAGCCCATAGCAATGGAGTTCTGAATGAGCAACTAAGCCAGTTTTCACTTACACTAGTGATAAATAAATACTTATTAATGTCTCAAACACACAACCAGATAATAGCTCCATAAAATCTCTGAGATATATGGAGCCTTAATAAACATGAAGACCTCCATATGCCCTAAATTTAATATTAAATCCAACAAAAAAAGCATTGCTTCTATGGGAGAATATCTCCATAGTGCCGTACATCACTACATGGCTGCACAATATAGGCTCTGCATGAGGGCTTAGGCTAGTTGCAGGCTAGCAGTGGCAACAGCCTTCTGGGTATCTGCACATTCCCGCATTGCTGGAAGTTTGTAAGGCTCTGTCTGACCCCATTCACTATAATGGGGACCTGCGAAGATATGGCCGCATTCCGGCAACTATGCCAAGAATCAGCCGGAAGAAAATTGCTGTGTGCAGCATTTTTCTTCCGGCTGATTTTCAGCATGTTTGCCTGAATGCGGCCGGATCTCATCCCTGTCTCCATTATAGTGAATAGGGTCAGATGGAGCCTTCCAAACTTCCAACCATGCTGCTATGCAGAGCAATACGTCAGGACAGCCTGCCGGATCGGTGCCGTTAGTATGCAATTAGCCTAAGTATGTCTTTTTAGTACCTGATGGAGGTCACACTCGTTGAGGTGTTTTCCAAATTGCAGATAAAATCTCTGTAATGTATTTGTTTGTATTATTGTTCTCCGTATCATATATTCCGAGTCTTTTAAACATATGTAAATTCCAGTACAAAACATGACATTTTATTCTTCCTCTCATTCCATTTGCCATCGACCTCAACACTTATGTACCAAACCAGTTTATTTTTCTCCTAAGCTTACATTCCTGTTACAGAGATTCTAGGAAAAGCTATTTTCTATAAAACAATATAATTCCTTCTCAAGGCCGTTATTATATGTACTGCTGTATTCATACAAACATTAACCTTCAAACTGTATCAAAGCAGAAATAATTATGCAGCATCTCTGCAAAATGCAGGCATGTAACAGTTAGCTTCAAAAGATTAGACTGCAGCCTTTATAGGCTGCTATTCAATCAAACTATTTGTTTTCCCATCATACTGCAAGCACTAGGCCTATTATTATATTTATTATCATGAAAGCACAAAGGGACTCTCACAAAACTCTCACAAAGAAAGTGGCTAATTCCCTACAAATTAGATGGATTATTACACAGAAATAGATTGCCATATGGCAAAAAATAATCTGAACTTTTAATCATTTCACTGCTAATTGTTACTTATCTATTCTTGCACACCAGGCAGAATAAGTATTAGCCTTTGCAATTGGCTGTGGGAACAAAAAAGTTTTGTAAACTTTTACTATAAGTCAGTGCTGGGGAATTTATGAAGCCTTCTACTCTGGTTTAGTGGCATTAAACAGTTACAAAGTTTGGCACACGCCATTTTACATCTAATCTTATTTTACATGAAGCAGATTGATAGATAGTTTATGGGAAAAGATTCAGTAAAACTTGTAATTCATCCATTTGTATCTGTGCTCTTTCTGAAGTCAAGGAGGTGGTCCTATCAGTGATTGAAAGCCTTCACTCTATGACTGTGTAATCACTGATAGGACCGCCTCCTTGACTTCAAAGCGAAGAATAGGCAGGAATTAAAATAAATTATATACAAGTTTTAATGATTATTTTCCCATATATATCAATCTGCTCAGCTCCTCCTGCTCTATAACATGCTTCCTGCAGGTTAATTCACGTTTTTATAGTGACAGGTTCCCTTTAAAAGTTTTACCTAAAGCTCACTTAATCCTCCTTAGAGTGAGAAAAAATTTCTCCTGGTGTAAAGACAAACAGGGTTGTTGAAGGCATCCAGCACTTGGGGACCAGCTCAGTGAGATAGACAAAAAATAAGGAAAAGAACAAACAGCAGGTGGTGTTATACAGATACATTTTATTGAATAACTCAGTAGCTATACTAAATTTTTAATTACATGCAATTACAAAAGTATTCAGATCCAGGTGCTGGTTTGAAAACTGTAGAATATGTTTCATGACACAACCCTTTTAAGGACCTTTTACATAGAGATTATCAGGGCTGAGTGTTTGTACCCTAAAATTGGCCCTTGTAAATCTGCTGCCGTTCACTCAATGAATGAGCAAACGCTTGTTTATTAGGTTATCACATCTTTTATGTACGTGTAGCACATCGCCCAGTGCAAACAGCAAACAAACAAGCAAACTGTATAAGAACAAAAGTAACAATCATTAAGGGCCAATTCACAAGGCCGTGTGAATGGGTCCGCATCTATTCCGCAATATTGCGGAATAGATGCGTCCCCATTCACTTCAACGCGGCTCCGCACAAAATAATAGAACATGTCCTATTATTGTCTGCAACAGCAGACAAGTATAGGAATTTTGTACTGGGTGCCCGGTCGTGTGTCCGCAAAGTTTTGTAGACCCTCAATACTACGGCCGTCTGAATGTGGCCTAAGTCCCATCCAGCTCTAATGATTGCCACTAGTGTTCAGAGAATCGAAGTCAAACAAATTTACATTCATCCTAATTTTAGGAAATATTTGACTTGAATTCGAAGCTGAATTTCCTTGCACTTCGTGGTAACAAATCTATTTTTCCTAAACAAAACCCCAAAACATATTCAGCTCATCCATTGGCTCACAGAGAGGTCATTGAACTTCAACCACTGATGGATTGCAGGGTAGTTGTAACCATGAAAACAAGCAATGTATAATGTAATGGGAAAACAAATCAAGCCAGAAAAGGAGACAATATGGACAATCACAATACATTAATAGGAGCCTTGTATTAACTTTCTCTACATGATAAATGCCATTTGCAGAAGTGGAAGGTGAGTGTGCTATAAACAAAGAAAATCAACAGGTTTGCCTTTAGATTCCACAAAAAGAAATCTGGATTAAAAAGGGAAACACAAACATTTAAAATGGCAATTTTTTACAGAAAGACATTTAATTAATTAAGTACAGAAAGAGATATAAAATACAAATGTCCATTTTAATGTTCATAGAAACCATGGAAACTTGAATTACTGCCAGTACTGGGAATTTGGATGTAGAAACATTTAAAACATTTTCCTTATCAGTTGTGAATGAAAGCAGAATTAATTAGATTGCTTGTGGAAATATGCAATCAGATACCAAGACGTTAGAAATGCATTTGGCATCTGTAGTGGGTGACACTTCATGACTGCCACAATATAGCTCTAATAAGACTAGATGCTAGCACCAAAATGCTACTAAAAGCACACAAAGACTCAGATAATTATTAGAAAAAAAGCTCTCAGCTTCTAGCAAACAAAGGCCCAAGCTCTCTTGTTAACAAGGTGGACCCCTGCATAGCTGCAACTATCACTTCAGCCTAATGGCTGACACTGCATTCACCTCATGCAAGCTTTTCAATGAGTTCAGTCAATACTATATTATCTGTCATTACTTTGCATTACTTAGTTGATTTTGTCCTTGGATAGAAAGCTGCATTATCTGCAGAAGTCTTTATGACTCACATTGTAGACATTGTACTGCCACAAGATTATACCCTAATACAGTATACCTGAATGATAAGTGATTGAGTCTTCAGCAGAATAATCCATACAAACCACATTTTTTTTTTATTTTGGTTTGACAAATCCATTATTTTCCAGACATTTTTTTTGGCCTAACCAACAGAAGAAAACTACCAAAAAAGATCTTGTTTTTGCAAGTATTAAACTGAGTCTGTCAGCAGCGACTGTTTGCATAGACACATAGCTGAGAAGGTCTGGCCACAGAAAGGAGTGGATCTTGGGTGCAACAAGAGCAATGATGACAGCCTCATTGTACCAAAGACCTAATTTGCATATTAAGTAAATTGATCAATACTCAGGAACAGAGCCTCGGATCAACAGAAGAAAGACAATGTTTTAATCAGAAACAGTGTCTATAAAAAGACAAACAGAGCCACTCATGTACTACAAAAATATGACAATCTTTATTGCATCTCCTCATATATAAAAGTTAAAAAGTCAATGTTATACAGGGAAGGTAACAGCGCAGAAGAAAACCCCATCGCTGGCCCATACATATAAATACACTAATATAACAGTACAAAAATGAACAGCAGTCACATATGATAGTAATATAAAAATACCACCAATGTCCCATACACTCATATAACAAAGGGTATAATGTCACAGTGGCAACCAATATGCGGTCAGGTATGTGTGATAAGTAACCATGCCAATAACGGAATACCGCAGTGGCTAAACACAAAGTATGTATATATATAGTCACACATAGCTGAATACCACAGGTATATCACTTATAAGCAATCCCTGGCCCTTTGCTTGGTTTTCATCTTATTTGGTGAGTGTTTGGCACATAATATTCTGGAGTTATTTTAGATCATATGAGCAGGGACAGCAGTCATTTACTATGATGTTTTTTTTTTTTCCCCTGGGGACTTTGCTTATCAGTGATATACCTGTGGTATTCAGCTATGTGTGACTATATATATACATACTTTGTGTTTAGCCACTGCGGTATTCCGTTATTGGCATGGTTACTTATCACACATACCTGACCGCATATTGGTTGCCACTGTGACATTATACCCTTTGTTATATGAGTGTATGGGACCTTGGTGGTATTTTTATATCACTATCATATGCGACTGCTGTTCATTTTTGTACTGTTATATTAGTGTATTTATATGTATGGGCCAGGGATGGGGTTTTCTTCTGCACTGTTACCCTCCCTGTATAACATTGACTTTTTAACTAGATGTAATAAAGATTGTCATATTTTTGTAGTACATGAGTGGCTCCGTTTGTCTTTTTATAGACACTGTTTCTGATTTGCTCTTCTGGGAGCTTGTACTGTTATGGTTATTTGAGCCGTTTTATTGCAGGTAGTGTGGGGGTTATTGTTACTATTATAGAGATACACACGTCTTTTTGTCCCGCCATCTACTTTGCAATGGGTTGATCATCATTATTTTTTCTTGAATGTTTTAATCAGGTGAACCACAGCTATGTGTCTATGTAGAGGCGTAGCTAGAGGTTCAGAACAGGGGGGCGAAACATACTTGAGTGGGCCCCCCACTTAGTGGCTTCCCAAACACACGTTTCCAACTTCACAGGCACATACTACTAGTTGTGGTTATAATATTGTATTAGAAAGATGACTGTATAAACTGCTAGATCATCTATGCTGTTAAGTACAGTACAATAGACTTTCTACATACCCTAGTCTAAATACTCTACCACATAATGCAGTAAAATATAGGATTAATAGGAGTAAAAAACAAGAGGACTCCTATGTTAAAGGAAACCTGTCCCCAGTTTTTACATCACTAAACTAACAGTCCCCTTCCCCCATCAGACCTCAGATCAGCTTATTGTGCCCCATCAGACCTCAGATCAGCAGAACATGCCTCCATCAGACCTCACATCAGCCTACTGTGCCCCCATCAGACCTCAGATCAGCGTATTGTGCCCCATCAGACCCCAGATCAGCGTATTGTGCCCCCATCAGACCTCACATCAGCCTACTGTGCCCCCATCAGACCTCAGATCAGCGTATTGTACCCCCATCAGACCTCAGATCAGCAGAATGTGCCCCCATCAGACCTCACATCAGCCTACTGTGCCCCCATCAGACCTCAGATCAGCAGAATGTGCCCCCATCAGACCTCAGATCAACGTATTGTGCCCCATCAGACCTAAGATCAGCGTATTGTGCCCCCATCAGACCTCAGATCAGCAGAATGTTCCCCCATCAGACCTCACATCAGCCTACTGTGCCCCATCAGACCTCAGATCAGTGTATTGTGCCCCATCAGACCTCAGATCAGTGTATTGTGCCCCATCAGACCTCAGATCAGCGTATTGTACCCCCATCAGACCTCAGATCAGCAGAATGTGCCCCCATTAGTCCTCACATCAGCCTACTGTGCCCCATAAGACCTCAGATCAGCAGAATGTGCCCCCATCAGACCTCAGATCAGCGTATTGTGCCCCATCAGACCTCAGATCAGCAGAATGTGCCCCCATCAGTCCTCACATCACCCTACTGTGCCCCCATCAGACCTCAGATCAGCGTATTGTGCCTCCATCAGACCTCAGATCAGCGTATTGTGCCCCCATCAGACCTCAGATCAGCGTATTGTGCCCCCATCAGACCTCACATCAGCCTATTGTGCCCCATCAGACCTCAGATCAGCGTATTGTGCCCCCCATCAGACCTCACATCAGCCTACTGTGCCCCCATCAGACCTCAGATCAGTGTATTGTGCCCCCCATCAGACCTCAGATCAGCGTATTGTGCCCCATCAGACCTCAGATCAGTGTATTGTGCCCCCATCAGACCTCAGATCAGCGTATTGTGCCCCCATCAGACCTCACATCAGCCTACTGTGCCCCATCAGACCTCAGATCAGCGTATTGTGCCCCATCAGACCTCACATCAGCCTACTGTGCCCCCATCAGACCTCAGATCAGCGTATTGTGCCCCCATCAGACCTCAGATCAGCGTATTGTGCCCCATCAGACCTCAGATCAGCGTATTGTGCCCCATCGGACCTCAGATCAGTGTATTGTGCCCCATCAGACCTCAGATCAGCGTATTGTGCCCCCATCAGACCTCAGATCAGCGTATTGTGCCCCCATCAGACCTCAGATCAGTGTATTGTGCCCCCATCAGACCTCAGATCAGTGTATTGTGCCCCCATCAGACCTCAGATCAGCGTATTGTGCCCCCATCAGACCTCAGATCAGCCCACCCAGCCACATAAGATTAAAATAAAAAACCTTTCTTACCTGTCCCGCGCTGCGGCTGCCCTCCATAATGGAATCGCTCACTTGTATTCGCCTGTTAGTCATCCTTGCTGGGCCCCCCCGAGTCACTGGGCCCGGAGCCGTCGCCCCCTCTGCCCCCCCGGTAGCTACGCCTCTGTGTCTATATAAACAGTTGGATAGAGATGTAGTTGATGACAGACCTCACGTCAGTCTGGGTTGGGTATAGCGTTTGCCATGTGCATATGCTCCCAGATTCTGTTACTCTGATCTTTTTCTAGTTTGGATTCTGTGTTTTCTGTATTTTCTGGGATCTGGGTAGTATGTAGCTTTGTTTGGATTTTGTTGCTATGCTGTTGCTTGGTTATGATTAATGCTGGATAGATTTCATTTAGGGTCAATTCAGTATTGTTTCATTTCTGTTCGCTCCGATTCATCCGCTATCTAACTTCAAGGAAAGGAAGAGAGTGTTCTCTGTTAATGTTGTGGTTGCAAGGTGCGCTTTGCTCAGAAATGTGGCCTCAATTCAAACACTAGAAGACTAGAAGATGATAATAGGGAGATTTTTGTTATTTTTCTCCCAAATATATTGTGTTGTTTCCCTCTAGATTGAATAGGAGAGTTTATCTTGTTCAGGAAATTGGATATTGTCCATGTGCCCTTTAAGGAGCCAATTCACATTTGTTCTTTAGATGGAGGATAGGTGAGATTCTGCACCCCTACTTTTAAGTTTTCAGTAGGAAATATCTATTGTCAGAGTTTCTCTTTTCTGTTGGCTATTTCTCCCTCTTATTCAATTATTGTGGGGTATCTTTGGTTGGCTCTCCATAACCCAGTATTTGATTGGAGTTCAGGGGCATTAATTCAGCGGGTTAATGCATGTACAGGTAGATACTTTAATTTTCATGTTTCAGTCACTGCTAGTACAGCATGGGCTGTAATATGATTTTCTGTTTTATGTAAAGACACTGCTATTGTTTTCATCCCCCACTGAGAATATGACTGTCCATTGATATAGATCTAGGTTCCAAAAATCTAAAAGCCAATGCCCTTTGTTTTAATTTTCTACAATAAAGATTATCATACCCTTTCCTATAATTCCCCTGATAACATTATGTCAGGGTTAACACGGGACATTTTTTAGATCAACTCTTGTAGGCTCATACTCCTCCAGAGAAACCCACCATCTGTTCTTTGTTCCTAGAAATCTTAAATCCATTGTTCTTTTGAAGTTTCATGGTGGCAAGTTGGTTGGTCATCTGGGTATGATAAAGATATGTTGGACCTTTTCTCAATCTGATTGCTGGCCATCTAAGGCTACTTTCACACTAGCGTTAGAACGGATCCGGCGGGTGAAGGGACCCGCCGGATCCGTACTGAATAATACAACCTTGTGGATCCTTAATTCCGGATCCGGTTGTATTATCTTTAGCATCTTTTAAATGGATCCGAAATAACCTCTATTGAAAGTCAATGGAGGACGGATCCGTTTACAAGTGTGTCCACACCAAACGGATCCATCCCCATTGACTTGCATTGGGGGTCATTCCGGATCCGTTTAGGTGCTGATAACTAGTACGGAGAGCAAACCGCAGCATGTTGCTTTCAGGAGCATTCAGTTGTCTTCAGTTCAGTTTTGCCCCCATTGACAATGAATGGGGACAAAACTGAAGCGTTTTATTCCGGTATTGAGCCCCTATGACGGAGCTCAATACCGGAATTCCATAACGCTAGGGTAAAAGTAGCCTAAGAAGAAAAATGTTGAGAGGTTGATTGGGGAATTTAACATCTGTTTCTGCAATACAACATCTAGGTCCCTCCCTTTTGGTTAGTTGAGACTTTTTCCCAACCCCGTGAGAACACCCATACCTTTCATTGTTCACTTTTTACGCCTGTGTCTCCTTTTAGGAGGTTTGTCCACCAAATGCCAACTTTTCTTATCTATGACGACCCTAAGAATGTGGTTCAGAAAATGCTTGACTTTAAGTGATGTGGCTGACAACTACATTACCTTATTGAATGATGGGGCTATGGTCCACAGGAGAAGTCACAGGAACTGGCAAGAAACATACTTGCTGATAGACTGATAAGAGTCTTTAATGCAGCCAATCCAGAAAAACCCAGGATTACGGGCTCAGCCCTTCTCTTAAAGGGTGAAGGTGGTGGGGTAATGTTATGAGTAACAAGGGTCTCTTGCTTCAGGTTCACCTAGTTACTTGGTTTGGACAGTTACTGTGCAGCTGCCCTTACATCTGAATCTGGGTTTAGGTTATCATCTAGCCTTGCTTGTCTCATTGGGGTCGAGTTAAGCCTATGGTTAAGCCTATTTATATCCAAGCCTTACTTCAGTCAGAGTCTGATATACTGCTTGTCATGTCCTCCCAGATTCTGTTAGTCTGATTTTCTTCTAGTTTAGTGAGTATTCTGTGTTTTCTGGTATTTGCAACTTCACATAGTCTTGTATGTTTTTTGTGCATTCTGGTGTCTGTAGCTCCAGAGTTTAGTGTGTTCCTTATTTTGGAATTTTGTTGATTTGCAGGTCAGTTCAATATTACTCCATTTCTGTTCACTGTCATGCAGTGATCTGCCATCCACTCCCTTTCTGGATCATCTTCTCTAGTGTCAGACTGAAGTCAATTAGGCCCACCAGAGGAAATTATTCTGAGGGCCCATCCTATGTGTATATAGGACATTAAGGGCCATGTTTTAATAGGGGTCCATTATTGTGTGAGCTTGGACCCACTGGAGTATCCTTTGCTACTCTGGTGGGCCAGTCCAACCCTGATCTCTGCCTTATGTAATCCTTAGCATTTAGTTCCTGCCATCCACTTTGAATATGTTTGATTGATAGTATTGATACATGCTTCATTTATATGGTTTTTGTGATCTTCTGGTTGTTGTGCAGTTCAGCCCTATCATAAGTCCTAAGGTTATCTGAGTACCATGGGGTACAGTTGGCATGTGGAAAAGAAGACTACTATAGGTAGAGTTCAGTTCTGCAGTCTTGTGCACAATCAGTGTCGTTCAACATAGGAATGACAAAAACTGTGACAAATAAAATACCTGTGGCAGAGGTACAGTATTCATATACTCTTCTATCTCAACCATGTAGTGTTTTTAACGCTTTGTCAAAGATGTCTTTGTGGTCTTCCACCTAACACCCATGCCACCCATCTGCCTGGGACTTTATTTTTTATCTTTTTTATTTTTTTATCTTTTAATAGTGGATACCGTTAGCGTTTAGTTTAGAGAAGTGCCACGGCTGCAGGCTGGGGTCTGAATTAAATAGCCTTTAGATGTTACTGACTTGACTAGATGCGTTGAGACAGAATATGAACTGAAAAGGAACTAGAAGTATCTACAGTGACACTCAGGTAGTCAGTGATAGATCTTGCTGTGTTTAAATACTGTAGCTAATCTTGATAGCGTCATTATAGAAGCAGCCAATGTATGGTATGGCTATAAAGCAACAGAGCGCAAAACATTAGGATTTAACCAATACTAATACTACTACTAATAATAGTAATATTAGCGGCAAAATATTCTGCAGTGTTTTACAATTACATACAGTATATAGGGCAGTTAGAGTGTGATTGGCTTCATTCCTTTGTAGCATGTTTTTGAGAAGAAAATTATGTAGCCTTTTTGACCTCAGCTCAAATGTAGTAAAAAAGGTAGAAAATGGTAAAATATTACATTTTGAAGTTCGTAAGTAGAGATGAGCGAGCATGCTCGTCCGAGCTTGGTGCTCGTTCGAGTATTACGGTACTCATAAGTGCTCGCTGCTCGGACGAGTATCTCGCCATGCTCGAGGAAATGGCACTCCCACATTTTGAATTTTTGCCGCCTCTAAACTCAGCCAATCACAAACCAGGAGACTCTGCGGTACACCCAGCATCACGTGGGGCCCTTACATGTCGACAGCAGGGGTTAGCTGGCCTGATCAGGTGACCCTAGAATATACTAGTGACTGCCCGTGGTGCTCGGCTCAGATGCTCTCTGGATGTCGTTAGGGACAGATCTGCTGTGTTTCAGGGAGAGTGTTAGGGCCTGGATTTAGTTCTCTGTTAGGCAGGAGTGATCTCAAAAGAACCCAACAGCCCTTCTAAGGGCTACAAGGCATTTTTTTTTGTCTCCTGGCTGGGCTGGCTGGCACTAGTAGTGCAGCTATCGCCATATATAACCCTTTTTTTTATTGTTTTATCTCAGTGATACAAATCCATTTCATACAGCTGTGTGGAACCATTGTGTCACAGTTCAGCTGTCCAGTCACCACAAACCACAATCCGTATTTTCTGTCCAGGTGACCCATACTGTACGTCACGTAATCAAATACGGTCTTTTGCTTTCACTGATACAGCTACATCAGAAAAATCTCTGTGCGACATTTGTCTGGGTTGCAGTCAAAATAGCCACAGTCAGCAGGGGCTAAGTTTGCTCTCTGATAGTTTCTGCACGTCACGTTAAAAAAAAAAAAATATATATATATATATAAAAAAATATATAGAAAAAAATATAAAAAAATAGTTTTTTGTTGCTTTATCTCAGTGATACAAATCCATTTCATACAGCTGTGTGGAACCATTCTGTGTGTCACAGTTCAGCTGTCCAGTCACCACAAACCACAATCCATATTTTCTGTCCAGGTGACACATTCTGTACGTCACTTAATTAAAAAAAGTCTTTTGCTCTCACTGATACAGCGACATTAGAAAAATCTCTGTGCAACATTTGTCTGGGTTGCACTTAAGCAGACCAAGTCTGCCTAATCTAATAGTTTCAGTGTAATTGCTCCATACTTAATGGTACGTAATAACATACGTAATTTTGCTCTAACTTATCCACCTATATACAAACCACAATCCGTATTTTCTGTCCAGGTGACACATTGTGTAAGTCACTTAATTAAAAAAGGTCTTTTGCTCTCACTGATACAGCTACATTACAAAAATCTCTGTGTGACATTTGTCTGGGTTGCACTTAAGCAGACCAAGTCTGCCTAATCTAATAGTTTCAGTGTAATTGCTCCATACTGCACGGTACGTAATAACATACGTAATTTAGCTCTAACTTATCCACCTATATACAAAACACAATCCGTATTTTCTGTCCAGGTGACACATTCTGTACGTCACTTAATTAAAAAAGGTCTTTAGCTCTCACTGATACAGCTACATTACAAAAATCTCTGTGCGACATTTGTCTGGGTTGCACTTAAGCAGACCAAGTCTGCCTAATCTAATAGTTTCAGTGTAATTGCTCCATACTGCACGGTACATAATAACATACGTAATCTTGCTCTAACTTATCCACCTATATATTTTCTTGTTC